>BQNB010012429.1:0-55000 GCA_026074375.1 Tanacetum coccineum
TTTTATTTTTTTTAATATAAATTTATAGATTTTCTATTTAAGAGAGTAAAAAAAGAATTTTTTTTGTCATTTTACTCAAATTTGGGTTGACCCGATCCGAGTTGACCCGAACCCGACCGGGTCAACCCGATTAACACCCCTAGTTAAGAGAGTCATGGGGTAATGAAAATTCATTCCCCCCATTTTGTTGGGTAATGACTGATTACTTAGTAGTGGGTAATGAAGCATTGCATTATACTTAACCAACCATGTTTATTCATTATCATTCCGATTCCTCACCCTATAATACCTCCAACCAAGCACCCCCTAAAAATATGCTAAGTTATTATTGCTGCTAGTACAAAAGTTACTACTGTTAGTGTAACTTAGTACTGTTAGTATAACTTAGTACTGCTAGAGTAGAGTTACAACTGTTAGCATAAAGATTAGTACTGCTGGTACTTACTACTGCTTATGCTCAGTTAGTACTGATGGTTATAAAGATACAACTGTTGCTGACTTACAACTGTTTAAAGACTTTCTACTGTCAAGAGGATAAAGACAGAGTAAAGAGATAAAATTTTGAGTGGAAAACAAGAATACTTACAAAGATAAGTATTAAAGTTATATTTGTAAAAGATATGTATAACTTATTTGAGTAGGAGATTGTGTGTAATTATAGAAAAGATTATGATATGTTAGGAATGTATTATAAACCTTGTAGGACTCCTTGGTGTATAAAAGGTCAAAGTACTGCTATGTTGAAGATCGAAGTAACTCCTTCAATCTTCAACATAGGTCTATTAATTATCATTAAGTCCATCATTAATTTACATCTTGTAACTTCCTAATCTGTCGATTAAGTCCTTCTTGTTTCATTCTTTTGTTCTTTTGTCTCATCAAATCTATAATTCCCAACAATCTTCCCCTATTTGATGATGACAAAACAAACAATGTTCTTGCACGAACTTCATCATAAAGCCTAAGCTTCCCCTGAAGTTGAGATGTAATCATCTCCCTGAATGAAACAATGCTTCCCCTTGACTTAAGATCTTCTTGAACATGTCACCACAATACAAAGTTGCAAATCACGAATCTTCTGTAGTCTTCTTCCCCTTTTTGTAATCATCCAATAGGGTACTTCAGTAGATAGCAACTGTAAAAACACTGCCCCTCAAGTGGTACATGTAGATGGTTAAACAATTAAACAATAAGCTTCCCCTGAAACCCATATTTTACCAATCTCTTAATCTCAAACTCTGTAGCTCCAAGTAGTGGATCACTGAGAAGAAAATACTTAGTATAACAAATTTGATGAAGAAGTTGATTTCCCAACTTTTGTCTAATGTCTTGCACAAATCCACGAGACGTCGAGCTCAACCTTCTAAGTAAAAAGTGTATAAGACCTATTGTCTCTTAGACAAATCCTCATCTCATGAGACACTGATGCACAAAACACCGTAACTCCTTAAAGTGAAGCAAATTTACGTAGTTACACCAAAGGAAGATCGTACAACCTTTGCTAAGGATTCATCAGTCTTTCGTACCCTGCCTTAATAATCACTAAGAACAAGTTATCTTAAAAGAGGTGACCACTTCCATTAAGATATGATCAGATCACAAACCGTAAAATCAACTACCACCTCAATAAGTAATAATCCAAATGTCTTCTTCAAATAAGTCTAGTAAATCGAGCCAAAACAACATCATTTATCAAGATCCACACGCGTCCAAAACCCAAATGGAGTGTGGTCATCCGATATCTGCCCAACGCCTGAGCGGTAACCCCTCCATAGAAGTATGAAGGGGATATATATAGCCCGGGACACGATCTACTTACTATAATTGACATTTCTAGTCCTTGCATGTCCGGTTAATGTAAACTAATGTAATTCTGTATTAGCCAACATATTTTAAGGCTAACAGTTCTTGACGTATTTTTTTAAGCTTCTTGACCCTTCTTTTTAAACTAGCAATCTCATTAGGTTGAGTGATCTTTGTATTCTCCATATCAAGAACCTTGTTTTGTAAAGTGGTACATAGTGCCATCAATTCATCAAGTTTAAGTCTATCCTCATCACTTCAAAGTGTGTTACCTCTTGCGAGCAGTGAATCATTAGAATATTTAGATACATTCTTAAACCTAGTTTGAGCAATAGTATCCCCCATGGTCTCTTAACACCTGGGACCACCACCTGAGGTAGTTCCTAAGGAACTAGATTCATTAGGTGTTGCCTTGGATTGGGTCTTATTGATGTTACCACTGTCCTGCTCAGCTTTTAAGCTACAAACAGTAGTGGCAGCCCTCACCAAACTGTCACCCGACTCCTTATGGACAGCCGCATCTGTAACACTTTTAGTAGGATCACTAGGCTGAGGTACCTGAGTGTCTTATCTTTTAGGCTTCCTAGGTTTTTCTTGTTTCATTCTTTTGTTCTTTTGTCTCATCAAATCTATAATTCCCAACAGTATGTGAATGGAAGACCACTTGGACCACAAAGGGAATGCCCAGAATAATCGACCCTTAAGGGGAGATTGTTAGGTTCATAAAAAGTGTTGATTATGTGGTTTAATTATATTTAGTCATTAGTCTTTATTTTGTTAAGAATAAAGTAGCTTGTAATAAGGTTTATTATGCTAAAAGAAAGAAATAGCATAATTACCAAAGTATAGGGACTAGAAGTAAAACATTAGAAAAATAAAGGAAGGGAAGCTTCCTTCCCTCTCCTATAAATACCCCTTCTAATCACCATTAGAAGGGTAAGCCTTGTAATAATCTTTTCCATTTTTCCCTCCATTTTATATCATTTGAAAATTAAATACTTGCCATCCTCTACTATTATCTATAAGCTTTCATTGATGATCATGTATGATTCAAGATAAATAATACCTAACAGACATTGTAAAATAGTATAAATTAGAAATTTCCATTGTGGGGAGAAGAATGGTTTATATAAAGTTAGTTTTTGTGAAACTTTCTCATACCCCATCAATGCAAGTTGTTCAAAAATGGTAGAATTGGGTAAACAATCAATACCATTTTCATCTGCTAGTTGAAGATCTCTTCTAACAGATGATTCAGTGATGATTATCTTCTTGCCATCTACTAGGGCATGTAACTATGATTCCCCATTGATAGTTTTGACCTTGGCAGTAGACCAGAACTGTTCGATGCAAGAAGTATATATTGTAGGATTAACGGTTAATGCATACTTTACAGGGTGTGCATTCAAAAAAATCCACAATTTGTTCAATCCCATCACTCTCTGTGGGTTTAGACAAAAATGCGACCATATTATGAGTATCATCAAACTTTAGAGTCGACATTTATGTTGGGTTTTGATAATGGATTATAAAATTGAGTTAGGGTTTGTAGTTAGAGAGTATTTGAAAGAGTGAAATTGATTAAATGATCGATTAAAACCCTTAATCGAAGTATTTATGGAAAATCCCCTCAACAACATTAGCTTTCACCCAGCAGTAGTAACCCAGCAGTACTAAGTTATGCCTAGCAGCATTAACTTTGAGTCACCAGCATTAACTCCAATTCCATTCTAAACAGCTTTTTCATCATCAATTTAACACTTTTATTTACTTTTCCTGCAAAATGTTAGTCTAAAAACCAAGAAAACACAAGCCATATCAATTTTTACAATTATCACAATATTGATTATACCTAACAGTATTAAGTATAACTAACAGTAGTAACTCAGCAGTATTAATTATACTTAACAACAGAAACTTTTAATGACATGAATAATAGTACTAATTCATACAAAACTTTACAAAAAACATAAAGAGATAAAAGACTTTAAAGATTTAGCATTCCAATACTAACAATCAAATATTGAAATCTACTTACATCAAAAGCTTTTGTAAGCAAATCTGCAACATTCTTGTCATTATGGATTTTGACCATTTGAATTAATTTCTGTTCATTGCAATCTCTAATAAAATGATGGTTGATCTCTATATGCTTTGTTTTTTAATGAAAAACATGATTTTTAATTATGCAAATAGTACTGTTAATGTCAATAAAGATTTTGGTATGCATAAAATTGTACCCATAATCAAGTAGTTGATTCTGAATCCAAAGCACTTATCTACGGCAACTTGAAGCAGCCACATACTCAGCTTCTGTTGTGGAATTTGCAACCACTGTATGTTTCTTGCATTGCCATGATATTAATCTACATCCAAAGAATTGACAACCTCCTGTTGTAGACTTCCTATCCAAGCTTGCTCTAGCATAATCACTATCAGTGTATGCTACCAAATCAAAAGGAGAATCTTTTTGATACTAAAGGCTCAATTTTGGTTGACCTTTTAAGTACCTAACAATCCTTTTCATAGCATGAAGATGTGAAACCTTTGGATTGACTTGGTATCTAGCACAGGCACACACTGCAAACATGATGTCAGGTCTTGAAGATGTAAGATACATAAATGAACCAATCATTGACCTATACATATGAACATCCACTTCTTTACCATTTTCATCCTTGAGCAGAGGCTTTTGAGTTTCCATTGGTGTGCTTGCAGTCTTGACTTTTGTAAACCCAAATTTCTTTAAAATTTCTTCAACATATTTGTCTTGACTAATAAATATGCCATCCTTCTTCAGCTTCACTTGTAATCCCAAGATGAATGTAAGTTCTCCCATAGAACTTATCTGAAATTTCTCATGCATCAACTTCTCAAATGAAATGCATAGCTCCTTCTTTGTTGAACCAAAGATGATATCATCCATTTAAACTTGGACCAGCAAAATATCACTTTTATGCCTTTTGATGAATAAGGACTTGTCAGTTTTCCCTCTTTGAAACCAATTGTCCAATAGATATGTTGACAAGGTTTCATACCAAGCTTTAGGAGCTTGATGTAGTCCATACAGTACTTTTTCAACCTTGTATACTCTATCAGGAAATTCTGGATCTTCAAATCCTAGTGGTTGACATACATACACCTCTTCTTCAATCTTTCCATAGAGAAAAGCACTTTTTACATCCATTTGATACTCCACAAAATCTTTAAATGAAGCATAAGCTAAAAATAGCCTAATTGCTTCAATTTTTGCAACAGGGGCAAAGACTTCATCATAGTCAATCCCTTCTTCTTGTGTGTACCCTTGAGTAACCAATCTTGCTTTATTTCTTATCACAATTCCCCTTTCATCCCTTTTATTCCTGAAACCCCATTTAGAGCCTATAGCCCTTTTTCCATTTGGTAAATCCACTAAAGTCCAAAATTTTTGTAACTTGAATTGTAGAAGCTCTTCCTGCATAGCCTCTATCTAGCTTGGATCCTTCAATGCATGAATTACCTTTTTAGGTTCAACCTGTGAAAAAAAGCAAGCAAACAAGCAGTTTTGAAGGTCTTTTTGGTTTGTTCTTTGTTGAATAGTACTAATAAACCCATGTTCCTCCAAATTCTTTGACATCTTTCTTGTTTGTGTAGCTGATTGCAAATCTCCAATCACTTGATTAAGAGGATGATCTTTATGAAATCTCGTAGTTGGAATAGGATTGACTTGGATTGTTATATCCAAATTGTTCATGTCAGCCGTTGCACTATCATCTTCATCATTTCTTAAGAATTCAAATATGCTATAATCTTCCAAAGCAGGCATATTAGGATCAAATGCAAGTTCAATGCTTGTTTTTCCACCAATAGCATTAACCTCATCTGTGCCAGCAGCATTAACATTGTTAGTGCTATTAACATTATCTTCCTTCTCTTGATCATTACATTCACTTTCTTTTCTTATATTTTCATCAACCTTCTTTCCATCATCACATGAAGGTTTGGATCCATCATCATGAGAACTCTTTAGATCTTGATAATATGGTGGATCAGCAGTCGATAATGGTAGCAAAATGTAATATTTGACAGGTTCTGTCTTCTTTCTAGCTTGACCTACATTATCACTTGCTTTTGTACCTGTAAAACCATTAGACTGTGTACCTGCAATAATTTGCTCATAATTCGTTGTTCTTGTTAGTGCATCAATATAAAATAGCCAATCTGGTTCACTACCTACAGCATTAGGTGTACTCTCACTAAACCTAATATGCAAGTTTTCTTCCACTATCCTTGTTCTACTATTGAATACTCTAAAGGCTTTACTATTCAAAGAGTATCCAACAAAGAAACCTTCATCAGCCTTAACATCAAATTTGCCTAAATGATCTATGGTATTGAGAATGGTAACGGGACACCCAAATGGTCTCATAAAACTTAAAGTTGGTGTTCTACCATGAAAAAGTTCATATGGGGTCTTGTTATGAGCCTTAACTACTAACACTCTATTTTACACATAGCAAGCAGTATTAACTGCTTCTGCCTAAAAAGTAGTTGGCAACTTAGAATCAGCTAGCATAGTCCTAGCAGACTCAATTAGTGTCCTATTCCTCCTCTTAGCAACTCCATTTTGTTAAGGAGGTCTAGCTACACTAAATTGTCTCAAAATACCCTTTATTTCACAAAACTGATTCATTTCTCTATTTTTAAACTCAGTTCTATTATCACATCTAATCACATTAACCTTGTGATCTACTTGATTTTCTATCCCAGTTATAAAGGACTTAAAAATGCCACTAGTCTCATCCTTAGTAGCTAGAAAGAAAACCCATGTAAACTTACTGTAATCATATGTGACAACTAGGCAATACATTTCCTTCATAAGGCTTTTTATAAATGTTGGACGAAATAAGTCCATATGTAACAAATGTAAAGGAAGGCTGATTAAGTTCTCTGTTTTGGACTTACAAGAGGCTATGTGCTGCTTTCCCTTTTGACAAGCAACACAGGTTTGATCATTTTCAAAAAGTTTGGAAGGTAAACCTCTTACAAGATTTCCTTTAACCAATTTATTCATGGTTTTAAAATTTAAGTGACCTAGCCTTCTATGTCAAAGTTTAGATTCATCAGATGTGGATTTTGAAAAAAAGGCAAGTTAAACCTCTTTTAGGAACTATGTTCTTTAAATCAACACTATACATATTGTTCTTTATAGGAACTCTAAGTAAAACTTGACTTTCATCAATTAACTTAAAGTTTGGAGATAAAACAATATATTCAGGGTCATTAAAAAGAACACTATCCTTTTTATCACACATTTACGAGACACTAAAGAGATTAAACTTTAACTCTCTCATAAAATACACATTTTTAAAATCTAGATTACCAGTTTTAATGGTACATTTTCCTATGATTTTCCCTCCTTTAGGGTTCCCTCCAAAAACAACATATCCTCCATCTATCTCTTCATAGTCTGTAAGATAGGACATGTTCCCTGTCATGTGCCTTGAGCATCCTCTATCAATTACTCCTTGTTCCTATAAATCTATTTGTGGATTACCCTGCACATTAAGTAAGATAATCAAACTTTTGTAGGGTGATTGATGCATTGTTGTGTTTAGAAACATTGTCTAAAACTTTATGCTTTGGTTTCCAAACCAACAAGCTGAGGCCTTGACAGCATTAAAACTATTTCCTTTAACAGCATTAACTACTACTTTTGGCTTAGCAGTATTAAATTTTTTACCCCTAACAGTATTAACCCTTTGATTAATATTATTGTTTTTAAATGTTGTGTTCTTATGAATGGGCCCCTTAACAGTTGAATGTGCTATTTTAGATAGATATGGCATTGGTCTAGCAGCATTCACTATTATTTTTGAGTGAGCAGCATTAACTTGTCTAGCAGTATTAACCAATACTGCTATTTTTGAAATATTTTGTCTAGCAATATTAATTGATACTAAACCAGACTTCATTAGTACTGCTCTTGGAACCAAGTTCTTTTTAGCACAGGGGTGAGTCTTTTTGGCAAAGTTTTGATGATTCACCCTTTGACCATTGTTCCAAACAGGTTTTACCATCCTTTGATTTTGAAACTGTTTTTGATGGTAATTGCAATCAACCTGCAAATGATCAAAGCTTCCACACACATAACAGGCCTTATTAAACATCTAAAAATTACTTCCTAGTTTTTGAGACATCATATTGTTCTAATTTCTTTGATTTCCTCTTAGATTGTGAGTGTTTTGCCTATGTTGCTCAACTTATTTAACAATTTTCCTAGCAGTTTTTTTCTTGTTGTTTAGATTTGATAAACTCTTTCTTAACAATACTAGGCCTAACTGTTTTCTTTTCAATTTTAGGCTGAGACACATCCTCTTCCTCATCATCTGACACCCATTCTTCAATACATGGGGCATCATCATTCTTCCTAACTACCTTAAGCTCTTCTTTACTAGACATAGCTTTACAGTTCTCAACTACAGGCTTATTAACAAACTTATCTAAACCAATAAAAGACAAGTTATATGTTGGAGGCATGAAATTTCCTATGTAGGGAGGTAGAAGTGCATTATAATTTTCATAGCCTAAATATTTCTTGCAATTGTCAACTATCTGACACTCTATGAGCTTGTTTAAACTTTTAGATGCATGTTCAAATTTATCTACATTAAGTTGAATGCCATCTTTTTCTTTTTGAACTATTTCAAGCTTCTTCCTAAGCTCTCTAATAGTTATTTCTCCTATATGAATTTCAAATTTTAAGCCCTTAATATCTTGTAAATAGATAGACTCATCTGCTTTATAAACTTCAAGTTTTTCTTTCACAGACTTTAAACCTGTCTTATAACCTAAAACCATTAACTCAGATTTCTTTAAATCTTTTAATAGTTGATCATTTTGAGATTTAAGAAGTTCAACAGTTTCCAAACAAGATTTTAAACAAATAGAATCATTGGATACCTCTGAGTCAGGACTTGAAGATGAGAAAGCCATGAGTGCATAATTAGGCCCTTCCTCTGCCTGATCACTCCAGTCATATCCACCAAGACCATCACATGACACCAAAGCTATGAAAGTAGATGTTTCCATAGGCACACTTCTTCTTAAGCTTCCCTTGTTCTTGTTGTCTTGATTTCTTGGAGCTCTGCACTCCCTAGGAAAATATCCTCTCTTATGGCAGTTGTAGCACTCCATTTTGGACTTATCAAAATTAATAGTCTCATTGCCATTAACAGTAAGCTTCCTTCATATATTCTTCAAAAACCTTCTAGCCCTTATAGTCAACATGGCCATTTGCCGTCTCAAATCCATCTCTTCCATATCATCTGGATGGATTTATTGCAAGTCCTCATGTACAAGTTAAGGACTATTTGGTTGACTAGCAAAGAATGAACAAATAACAGCATCACTCAAGTTATCAATATTTGTAAAGTTAGCAGCATTAACTTGAGTGCTAGCAGTAGAAACTCTATGAGCAGTATTAACTGCTTCATTAGTGCAGCTAGTGTTGTTATTTGAAGAGGATACAAAAGCCATGTTCTGTGTGCTTGAACTTGAGCTAGACACCTCTTTAACTTCTGGTTCATACACCTTGAGGTTTTTGTAGAGATCATCCATGCTCATTGTCTCCAAATCAGCTTTATTCCTCCACACAACAGCATGTGTGTTCCACTCAGGTGACAAACTTCTTAATAATTTTTGATTAACATCTTCTTGTGAAAGATTTTCATCCAGAAGCTCCAACTAACTCACAAGCTTTTAAAGCCTATCAAAAGTTTGATCAAGCATCTCTGAGCTTGGAGCAGTAAAATTTTCATATTGCTGCTTTAAGAGATTCTTTTGAGTCTTTCTTGTAGCTGCATTCCCATCAAATCTCTTTTCAACAACTTCCAGCAACTTCTTAGCATCCTTTATAGAGTTAAACTTTAACTGATGTTCATTGGGAATGCCTATCATTAAAGTACTTCTAGCTTTCACCTTTAATCTTCTCTGAGCCTTTTCTTCAGCAGTTGTAATAGGCATCACTATCACAACACCTTCCACAGTTGTTGTTTTTGTCAAGGTTGCACCATTCTCTATGACTTCCCATAGTGCATAGTCTATCATCTGGATATATTGTTCAATCCTCATCCTCCAGATCTCGTACTCACCAGGTTTGAGCATGGGAACTTTGGATGCAGCCACCATGTGTGCAGAATCTTGATCTATATCTTTTAAAAAAAGATCTTATGTATAAAAACAGGTTCTTCTCTTTCAAAGCTTCTTAACAAGCTCTGATACCACTTGTTGATCCCACTTCAATAGATCGAATTCCTTAAGCTTGTTTAAGGATTAGTTATATTAGATAAATCTAACACAACTATAGTAGAAACTTTGTTTGAATGTATTAAAGATTATGCGAAATCTAATCTTTAATGTTAAGAAGAATTATCAATGAAACAGTAATTCAATGAACATACAATTCAACAAACAAGCTCCAATATTACTAATGATGATAATACGAATACTCTTAAAGTATTAGGGTTACAAATACCTTGAAGCTAAGAATTATATGTCTAGTTGTATATATGGTTTTGGTTCTGGTGTTGGGTTTGGTGCATCAAACTCTATGCCCTAGGACCTCCTTTTATACACCAAGGAGTCCTAGTCGGCTTACAATACTTTCCTAAGTATCTAAAATCTTTTCTATAAACAACTAATACATATCATATAAGCAGTACTAACTAGCAGCATTAACTTGATATTCACTAGCACTAGAAACTTCAAACATATTTTCAGTAGCAGAATTAACTTCAGCTGAGCAGTCTTAACTTTGTACTAGCAGTAGTAACTACTTAGCATATTTTCTTTATAGTTCATCAGCAGCACTAATATTTACTAGCAGTACTAACTGTGTACTAGCAGTAGTAAACACTTAGCATATTTTCTTTGAAGTCTCTGAGCAGTACTAACTTATTAACCTCAGCAGCATTAACTTATCTCTGAGCAATCTTGACCTTGAGTAGTACTAACAACAAACATGAGCAGCAGTAATCCAAACAACATCAAGAAGACTTTTAATCCCAACACAAGATGCATCAATTAATTTTGATGTAGTCACCCTATGGTTTAGCCCACCTAAGTGAAGCTTCATTTGATGTGGAAAGTTCGCGCTCATTCGCTTTGTGGTAATCTACAAGCAGTTGTCTTGCTAAAACTTCCACTCTCATGTCCCTTTCGCTTATCTGACCATGGAATTGTCTATTTCTTCTCGTCCACAAGCCCCATAGCGTCATTAAAAAGTTCTCCCATCCCATACGAAACTTACTCAAAATCACGAGGCAAAAATCATCAAACGTAATAGCCCCAACAGTGTCATAGAACTTACCAAAGCTGCAACCATCCCATACTTCTTTTGTTTATGGGTACTTAAAGAAGACGTGTATAACATCTTCCCCTATATGGCGATAATGTGTACAAGAAACCGATTCTAAGTTCAGCCCTCGTGCTTGTAAGTTATCAATGGTATGAACATAATTTTTCCAAACACGCCATAAAAATAATTTGACTTTGATAAGAACATGTGCTTTCCATATAGCTCGCAACAAGGTATTCATCTCTTCAGGGAGATTTTCCATTATATCTTCAGATGTTTCAAGTGTTATGTAATAGGCCGACTTGCATGAAAATTGACCTCTAGGGCCGTTATGCCAATAAAGAGTGACTTTTGGAACTTTTCTTATTAGATAATAATTAAATTTATTTTTCAAAAAAATATTAGGAATTACAAAAGCTTAAACATTTCTTAATTTGGCACAAAAATATTATAAACTCATTTTTATTTATTAAGGCATGAAAAAGTTAAAAAAAATAAGCATGTACTTAAAATTTAATACTAAACAAGTTTTTGTTACCCGCACATTGCTGCGGGAGCATCTTGTCAATATTTGATACAGACTATTTTCAGTTGCAACTGACTTTCTTAAGTAGAAAAATATTTACAAACGAAATGGGAAGTTCAAAAGAAGAACATAATTCTGCATTCGGAACACACAGTTAGATTATTTCTAGTTTTCTACAAAAATTTACTTAAGAATTCTCTAAAGTAATTTTTGTACTCCTACTGTATCAAATGTAAAGCTACAGTTTCATTACATCAAATGGTAGAACTAAAGAATTTATACAATGACAAAGAGTTGAAGGTTATTTACTACATCTTCGTGCAATTCCTTGTCCTTCAAAATCTTTGTGATTTGTTTTTAGCCTGAAACAAAGTACAAATTATTAATATGAGATATAAATAAGATTAGGCAAAAACTTATTTGCCGAGGACAAAAAAATATACTTCTTTAAATGCTCGATGGGAGGAAAGGACTTCATTATCGAACTCATCCCCTCGTCGAGATCAATTAGTGCAGGTTGCACAGACCCTACAGGTTCCTAACTGGGTCCATCATGATGCAAAGTTTCTTATGCTCTAGTATTACTACGCAATGAAAGAAACCGGACATCTCAAAATTAAATTAAATCTAACACACTCTAACTTAAAAGATACCATTTAGAGTGCACTTAGTTTTTAACTTATCTTTAGTATGTTCGCTAAATGCAATTAGTGGTAGCATACCATTTAGAGTGCACTTAGTTTTTAATTTATCTCTAATATGTTCGCTAAGTGCAATTAGTTTTTAACTTATCTCTAGTATGTTCGCTAAATGCAGTTTGGCTAAATTGTTTAAAGTGTGTTATAAGGTTGATACAACAACTTAAACTTCTTTGCCTTGAACAATTCCATATGCAAATTACTTTCCAATTTCTCAGTAACTTTCAGCATAATCTATGTGATCACGGGTATAACTACATTATATAGTACCAGGCTCACATTCGGTGGACCAATTAGTATGGTATATGGATGGCCAATAGCAGGGCCATTTACGCCGTTGGTAGGGTTATCAATGTCTGAGATCTGTTCTGCTTACCCAACAGCTGTTGGGCTGTATTTTTGGAGCGCAAAGCTTTATGGCAATGAATGGGGTCCTTTCGCTTCTTGGTTCACGGGCTGGTATATACTTTCTGCCTCTTAAACTTTGCATTATTGGCATTTAAATTTCACCTTATTAATTTGACTTTAATAGTATAGCAAGCATGTGCAGTCAGCCGTTAGAATACTTACTGGATGCAACAATATTCCTAACAATGCATAAAAGTCTAATGTCATTATGTTAGGTTTTAGCTTCATAGCCTGGACTAATAGGGGGAAATTAGTAGAATAAAGATAAAAAAACATAACAATAATTACCTTTATGCAGTTAAGAAAAGTGATGTTAACAACATCATCAAGTACTTCACCCATTTTCATTTCTAGATAGAACCTGCAAGGAAAATCAAAACCAAACCTTAAAAAAAGAACATAAAAACATACCTCCACACCAATTATATTTTTTTGGTATGATCAAGATCAAAATTTTTGACCAAAACTAAAACTTTAGACCCTAAACCCTAAATCCAAAACCCAAAAAAACATACCTCGGGATCCATGTTTGAAATCGATTGTTAGTCAATCGGCTCCCTAGTCGAAATCAATTGTATTTCCTTTTGGTAGGAATTTACCGATGCATATTGATGTATTTCAAATAGTGTATATTGAATAATTGAGTCTGCTATGTGTACTTTCAGATTGGGGTCGAATAGGTGTTTTTAGATATGGAGAACACCTGTGTATAGAATGAAGGGGTTTACCTACTTGTGAATATTACTGGAAGACACACATCACTACTAAAGCTACGTAGTTTGCTATAAGTAGGAAAAAAAAGAAAAAAAACATTGATACTAGAACCTAGTCATCAGACTTAAATAATCCCAGAACTAAAACGACGAAGGTGGTTGCCGTTTTTGTAATCATCTTTTGTAAAGCTACATGGTTTGCTATAAGTGTAAAAAAAACATTTATATTGGACCCTAGTGATCAGGCTTAAATAAGGCCAGCACCAAAATGACAAAGGTGGTTGCGGTTTTTGTAATCATCTTTCGTAAAGCTATGTGGTTTCTTATAAGTAAAAAGAAAAAGAAAAAAAGCATTGATAATAAACCCTAGTGATCAGGCTTAAATAAGCCTAGTACCAAAAAAGAATAACTCACCTCATGTATGAGTGTGGCCAAAAGTAACGTTTCTTGTTCTGCTGTCAGTTGACGGGGGAAACATTTACATGCCCTGCAAACACACAAATGCCATAAGACGATTATACTTTTATCATCTTAACCATTCAGAAGGAGAGCAATATGACAATATGTAAAATGTACGAGCAATTGCATGACCCATTGATCATGTTTACATGCTACTGTCCATGGTAGTGTATATTGGCTGTGGTGGGACTTCTAGTTACTAAAAGAACCAAATCGGCATCAGCAACACCCTCTGTAAAGATAAAAAGATAAGAAAAGTTCATTATTAAAACCATACAAAATTCATTTAAATACTTAATGCAACAGAAGGACAAATGTATACCCTCTAATTCCCCTACCAGCATCAAGTGATATTCCTTGACAAACATCTTCAACCATATTGTTGATTGTACCCTGCGAAAAGGTGTATATGCAGTTCCAGTTTTAATTAAAAATTTATAAGTCAATGCACCAAAAGATTTGATGTAAAAGTATGTCTGGATTGATTTGGTTACCTGTAATCAAGGAATGCCATAATAATATCTATTTCTGATAACAGAAGCCCTAAAAGGGCACCCCATTCTTTATACCCTATGATCCGTGCTCCACCTGAAAAACGTTTTCATTCACTAATATGATTTAGCTAAATGTATAAGGAAACATAATGTGGTATCAAATTTGAAAACCATTATTACCTATTTCTTGGCTGGTCACCATAAACTATACTTCTACTGACGTGTTTCAGTAGTAGGAATTTATATACGACTACAAGAAGAATAAAGGAAATAGTTAGCTTGCAAATCTTAATAATGCGTTCTGATCATGCTTTAAGTCTGACAACTATGTTGAATGACTCAACCCGTTATACAATAGTAGGACATATATGAGTATCTCAAGATTTGTATACTAATTGATTTGATATCTTTTTTCTCTTGTATCCAAAATGCATGGTGGTAGCAATGACTAAGCCAATAGAAGGCACAACAATGATTCGTTTGTACGCTGGTTTTTCGCCGCTAGAATCTGCAAAAAAACAAGAGTTGAGTATTTGGCAGAAAATAATATATAGTTCGCAAAAATAATCAAAACACCAAAAAGTTTATCGTTAATACTACACAGAAATACAGAATCTTCTATGAATAAATTTCAATCACCCGTAGCAATAGGATCTTGTAGCTTCTATTCGAGACCATCATCAGGATGTATGTCACATTTATCAACTTTTAACTCGACTTTCTTTGCAACACTGCCTGATCCCGGCATCTTCATGTTCTCTTCATTTATCAACCTACACAACAAATCACACATAGATCTAAAATTAGTGGAAAATAAAAGAATGAACAAAAGTTTAAACCGCTAGTACCTAGGTTTGCAAAATTCATGTCAAACCAAAGCCACTTTTTTTTGTTTGGGTCTATTATGTAGCAATCAACATTCGGTTTGTTGTCATGAAAAACATACGTTAATATTAAGGAAACTGGAAGAACGTCTTACCTGTTGTTGCCGCTTCTAGTTCCCCTTGTGCTTATATTCTTTGACATACTAAACCATCTCTAAAGCTTTAGCTCTTTCCTGTATGTTGGAATTCCATCTACCGAAGTGAATGATTGAAGCAAAAATTCTGAAAAGGAAATAAGAAACACATAATAGCAATCTGAACCTACCTGAACTCCAAAACTAATTTAGTTTGATCAAAGTTGGGAACAATTTCTTTGACCAAGTCCATGTCAAGCATTGAAGACCACTAAAAGATCTTTTTGAGACATCTGTTACTACCAAACAAAAGTACAACATAGATGCTAATTGTTGATTGGCTTATTTTAAACAGCTTAAGCTGTTTCGAAAACCCAAAAAAATCATAAACGACCTTTGTGCCAAGAAGTGTCAGGCAAACCACGAACTTGCAGTCTTGTCTGATTTGTTTTTTGAGAAACTTTTTATAAACCTACAATCACAAATACAATAGTAAGGACAACTCCTTAACCAACATGATACTAAATCAAAAGCTTTAGAGCCAATAGCCTCAAATTACAACAACAAAAATACCCAAATCACAAATTTACCCACAAAACAACCCAATTAGATGAAACCCTTTACACCTAAACTCCTATTAAAACAAATAATTTCATTAAAGCTCTAAAAAAATAGAAATTTAACTAACCTTGAGTTATCAGCAGATGAATCAGATACAATGCTAAAGCATCCCGATTTAAACCCTAAAAGTAAAATCAATAAAAACAAAAGCAACATAAACTAATTCAGATTATAATAAGATACTTACATATATTTATGTATTTAATCACCGACTGATGGAGATTGGGGAAGAAAGGCTTAAAAAAGGATTGGCATATGATTTATGAAAGTGATGATGGAGGTGCGTGATGAAGAAGCTATGGAATAATCTAGGTAGATAACGTTATAAAGAAAAGAAAAAAAATTCCGAACGACATACGTTTTTGCCCAACACTAAAATGACAGGCTCAAAGTAGCCCAACACCAAAACGACATACGTTTTTGTCTTTTTTGTACTGATATTTAGTATAGTTACTAATACTTCGGGACCCAATTGTAAAATTTTACAAAGAACACGCTCCTCTTAGTTTAAAAAATTATATTCTCTTTTATATACATTCACATCATAATCCTCTGTCACTGGCAAACCATAAGCTCACAAATGATAGAATGATACAAATATTTAAGGTTAACTATGTTAGTAGTTGGGACTTATGATTCAAAAGAAGCTAACAAGATCAGACTTGTTTTGTAATGCAGTTTTGCCACAGAGATCAAAAGTGACAAAGTGGAGAATAAATGGTAAAAGATCATTGTACCCTTATGGACTTATAACATGTAAACATATGGATTAATCCCTTTATTCCGACATTTGAACTGAAGTGTGGCTTGTGTTAGTGTTTTGGAGGGAAAGAGGAGCTTTGTCATATTATCAAGAAAACACGGGAGAAATCAAGGAGAGATAATTAAGAAACTTTTTAGAGGAATTAGAAAGAAGTTTCGAGTGTTTTAATTAGTTATTCCTCAAAGTGAGTTTGAATATATTAGTTTTAGTAGATTGATTATATGAGAAGAATTGAGGGTTTAATGTGAAATAAGCATAATGATAATTTTAGTCCTAACAAGTAGTTAGGAATACACAGTCGTGAAAGATGAGACTTCTTGGTCATAGCATTGTATGTTGTGAAGGAGCTAACGTTGGTTTTCCTTGATGTTGTTTTGTGTAATTAATGATGCTTTTTATTCTTTTCTCTTTGGCACTTTTCTTGTGAGGTCGGGTTGCAAGTTCTAGTGTTAAAAGACTGATGATTTATGATTATTAAATGATAGTGTAATGAATGAAAATTGATAAGAATAAATTAGTAAAATTTATAGAATGGGTATGTGATGAAATAGTTATGATTGATAGTTTGATGATAATTATAGTTTAAGAGTTTGATATAATGCTTCAGAGGGCTAAGCTTAGTATTCAATATAAAGTTTATTTGTATGAGTTGACTTATCGATTCCTAATAATGTATATATGTATGTCGTATGTTTAGGTGGTCAAGGCGAGCAAGAGGAACGCCTAATTCGAACTTGAAAGGTGAGTAACGGACTAGCATAGTACATTTTAGTAGTATAGGCATGTTTTAGCATGAGTAATAATTTTTCCAAATGTATCCTAATAGATTTTTCTAGGTGAATAAATGATTTATCTAAGTTGCGACAACATTAAAAAATCTGAAAGGTGGCACCGCTATAAATGAATATGTTCTCTCTAGAATTTATCAATGGATTAAAAGTATATGTTGTTTTAAACCACAAACTTTTATTAAAAAGTCGGTGTCCGGCAGTGGCGGAACCAGAAAGTTAGAAGACGGGGGGCAGATTATTTTTTTAGCAAAAATCGTTGTACACACAAAAATGAAGATAGAGATGTAAGGGTTTTGCATTGTTTAGCTTTAAGGTGGGGGCAATTTGATTCTATGATTAGGTGCACTTTAATAAAAAGGTCAATAAAAAAATTGTTACACTAAAAATCGATTTTATTTGGCGAATCGTGGAGGGCACCCCCCTAAGCCTCCATGTACATCCGCCCCTAGGTGTCCCTATAATGTTGTTGAGAAATATAGATGAGTCCAACAAAATATGTAATGGAACATGACTTCAAGTTGTTAGATTAGTAAGAACTTCGATTGAGGCAAAGATAATAAACGGAACACACTTTGGAAATATGGTGATCATATCTAGGTTGAAAATTACTTTGTCTAATAAACCTTTACCACTAAAGATCACAAGGAAACAATATCCCGTGTATATTTAATTTGCTCTTACAATAAACAAGAGCGAAGGTCAATCATTTTTAACTATTGGTTTCTATCTGCCACGTCTAGTTTTTACACATGGACAACTATACGTTGCTGATTCCAGGATAAAAAGCAAAAGAGATTTAAGGTTGTCATTTATGATGAAAATGGTAATATCTTGAATAGTACTACAAACGTTGTCTACAAAGAAGTAAATCAAGGTCTAAGAATAATGTTCAACAGGTATGTACAAGTATATAAATGACATGCTTTATACAATTTCTTAATTTAACTTTACATATACTCTTATCAACAACTTCCTTTTAGTTTAACTTTTTATTTCTTCATATTTAGATGTTTACGGAATCAACATAGACTACTCAAGTGTATGACGGTATAAAAATGTGTGTAAAAACGTGCATAAAAACATATATATAATGTGTATAAAAACGTGTATAAAAATATGTGTATAAAACGTGTGTATAAAAACGTGTGTATAAAAACGTGTGTATAAAAATGTGTATAAAAACATGTGTATAACAACGTGTGTATAAAAATATATGTATAAAAACATGTATTAAAACGTGTAGAAAGACGTGTATAAATATTAAAAATAATAAGAAAATATAATTTTTTAAAGAAAATCAAACTTTTAGTTAATTACAAGCGGTCGCAGTATGAAGGACTAACGTTACAATAATAAAATAAGCGGTCGATAATTTAACCTGCTCAAGCAGGTCACTGATACACACAATAGCACGAATTCAAAAGGTGGGTGTCACATTTGAAAAAAATATAACAGTCTACATACAATGACAAAAAGTGTCAAGTATAGTACATCCTCAGACAATTAACCCTACAATGAATAACAATGAAGAAGAAGACAACCATTCATGAAAGTAAAAGTAAAACAAAAATGCATCTAGTCTTTTTTCTTTGTATTAAAAGTGAAAAGGGTAAAAAGGTATACTCACTTAGTAATTAACATTTAAATAATTTTTGAGTATATAAAAGCTTTTGATATACAATAAAAATATGTATTTGGATATAAGTGAGTATTTTAAAGTTTTAAAAGGATATTAATGTAATTTAAAGTTTTATAAGGATGTTGAAGTAATATTGATGTTTTCCAAAGATATAAATGAAATTCTCCTTTTAAAAAAATATGCTTGCCTTCATCAAACATCCACACTACAAATCTTCCTTCACTAGCCAACCTTAACCTAAAGAACAACATCAGAATTACTCAAATCATCATGATATGAATTATGAAACATTCTCGATTCTTGCTTTTGGGGTTTAGTTATCATCAAGTATGGAACTACAATCTGTAAAGTAAATCAAAAAGCTAATCATAATAGGAAAATATTTGTGAAGGAGGTTCACCTGTGCTGACTTTGTGCTATCCAAAAGGGTAGTCGCCTTGGGATTAGTCGGCACGCAATGTCGAGTCGGAAACCCATATATACAAAAAAAAGATGTTGGAGGCGTTTGTCCAATTTCAAAGAGAAAAACCATTGGACAAAGGGAATGTTGGGTATTCCCTATGTGTACATGGATCAATGAAAAACTAACCATGGTTGAGTAAGTGAGTTGGCATGGTTAAGTGAGAAAGAATATGCCAAAGAATATGCTTTTCTTAAAGAGAAATGGTGGATGTTATGAGGGGGAGAATTTAAAGTTCAAATTCAAATTGTATAGTGTAAGAGTTGTGAGTTAAGAGTGAGTTGGCAATGATGTGATGGACAGGGGCCTTAGCTCAAATTAAAATTTCAAATTTAAATGTTAGGATTAAGAAGGTGAGTTGGATGTGAGTTTCAAGTGAGGTGATGTGATGCGTTAGAAAAGAGCCAAAGAACCCAAATTCAAATTTCAAATTTGAATCATATGAAAGGTAGAGTTGTGTAGAGGAAGTTTGGTGAGGTGTGTGTGTGTGTGTCACACCCCTAAAATATCACAGCGAAAGGTAACCGAGGTCGTGACTTCATAGCACAAGAAACACAAGAATATAAAGAAAGACCTCTAAATGGGTCATTTTGAAAAGGCGTTCATTTGATACATTCAAATAGAATAAGTTTTCACAATGTACATCCTATAGTTTCATCACAAGATAATCAATAGTTTGGAAAGAAAATCAAATGAACCAAGTTTATGCATAAATTCTTTAATGCGACATGACCACAACCGGGTAACCCTACATGCGACTCCATGATGCTAGCCACGCAAGTTATTCACCTAAGAAAATACATGCTAAAACGTCAACATAAAGTTGGTGAGTTCATAGGTTTGAGTAAAATATTAGTGTAGACCACAAGGTTTCCATGTGTATGTGATCATTATAAAAAATAAAATGTTACACAAAATGTATTACTATTTCATTAAGTTCATGACACTGAAGCCTTAACATTACGTGTGAACCCTAGTCTGTTAGATTCGTGCCCTGAAATTTGATGTTTTGCCAAAACACCCAAGTACTGCCTCAAATGAAATGCGTCTGTTTGACATGGTAATCAGTTGTTACATACCCGGACGGGGGTTGTCAACCCTAATAGATCTATCCACAGCATTCGTGCTTACACAAAGTAATTAACGATTCATGATAGTGGAGACTTCATGGCAATAGGGAAACTTAAGCAATACCTAAAAGTTTTAACTTTTAAGTATTTTTATCTATAAGTAAAACCGAGCCATGTATTCTCACCCCAAGTATTTCAAAACAAGTAAAGTTGTAGTTCAAAACAAGTAAAAGTGGGGATATGAAACTCACCTCAAGTCAAGTAGTACAATCGGGAAATAATGCAAGTTTAAAGATAGCACAAGTCCTAACCGCGACCTAATTTAATAACGAGCCGCTTTAGGTTTACAATATGAAGTGTACCAAATGTATATGTGTTTTATAAATACTTTTATCACCCTTATATACTTGTGTCTAAGGTTTTCCAAGTTTAAACTATAATTTAAAAACAAGTTTACAAGTGTTTTATAGTAAAAAGTATCACAAAAATACTTGCTGAAACAAGTGTTTTCTCGACTTCACGGGGCCGTATATTACTCATTTTCTACTGAAATAAGGTTTTTCAAAAGCTTAGGTTGAAGGTTTTTAAGTTATATTTCCAAAAAGGTAAGCCTCATAAAGTTAATCAAATTTTTAAAGGGTTCATATGTGCCCTACAAGACACGAAGGTACTGTTGTTTTCATGACAGAATGTTTCACTGATTTTGTTTTGGCCATAACTCACTCAATATTTGTTCTCTCGGGTCGATTCAACCCGCTGAGTTTAAGTTAAAGTCTTATCAACAAAAAGTTCAAAATGCCAAACTACTCTTTTTTTAGAACGGCTGGGTTAGTACAGATATAGTTAGTGTAGTTAGTGGGAGCCCACTCCCATTCGTTTATAGGAGGAAACCACCATGGGGAGACTCGAACTTGAGACCTCACGCATGGGGAAGAGCCCCGTGACTAACTCTGCTAGACAGACGTTGGCCAAACTACTCTTTAGGTGCTCATAAACACGCCCACAGTTCGTAAGTCAAATCTGTACCACTAATCTTGCAAAAATAATTTAAAAATATAAACGAACCTAAATATTTGTTGCCACCTCCAGAAACTTAGCTAACATACTATATTAAAAGGGTATGAAAATAAATCTGCCAAAGGATTACTCTAAATTTGCCATCACGAGCACACAATGAGATACAAAAACTACCTAGTTTTAGGGTTTGTAAAACAAGTTTAAAATCCATTCTTCTTACACAACAAGCATATGTAGGTAGGGGTAGCAATTCAGGTCGGGTTCAGGTTCGCGGGTTGGCAAGTCAGAAACATTCAACCTGAAACCGACATGTTTATATAAACGGGTCATAGATCCCAACCCTAACCTGTTTACCTTCAACCTGAACATGACCCATATAACCCATTTACTTAGACGGGTTAAACAGGTTAGCAGTTTGAATGTGTCAAGCGGGTCAAACAGGTCGACTTTTTAAATGTGCATCCAAAACTTCAGAAGTGCATGTTGTAATAAATTACATATCATCCTGTAACGAATGGCAAACTGTAACAAAGTCTTCAAAATAAGCTATAAATTGCAAAGTGTAACAAATTACATTGTGAAATGGAACATAAGTTATGTTGTTGAATAACACAAGTTCATAACAAAATATCACAACAGCAAAATACAAAGTTCTTACCAACATTCCAAAATAAACTTGATAAATCCAAAAGTCATTACCACCTCAAAATCTAAAAGGCATCATTAAACATCCTAGTTCAAAGTTTCGACATTAGAAGGCTTCATTGAACTTTGATACTGGTCTAAAATTCTTCCACCAAGGCTAAAAGCGGACTCAGATGCAAGTGTTGAGATAGGAACACAAAGAATATCCATAGCTAATTTAGCTAAAATGGGATATCTATATTGTTGACATTTCCAAAAGTCAAGTACACAAATAGATGAAGTTGTTGCAGCTCTTGGCTCGTTCAAGTAAAAATCTAGTTCACGTTGTTGCTGAGTCGAGCTCGAAGTTTCAGTCTTATCAAATAAATCAAACTCCTATATAAACAAAAAAGAGACAAATTAGTCAAAAACATACATATAAAGTGAAGAAAAATTTAGAAGTTTCCCTTAGAATACTTTGACTACTTCCTTCATCTCCTGCGTTTACTTGATAGTTCATGTTGCTACCACCACCCGATGTCGAGCTTGTTGCATTTTTTGATACTATATTATATTCATCAAAAACTCCATAAAGTACCTTCTTAACCTTTACCAACTGTTCTGAGTCTTTACCATAAAGTTTTGCATAGCTAAACTCAAGAAATGAATACTTATAATGAGGATCGAATACTACAGCTACCGCCAACAAAAAGTTAAAATCAGACCAGTACTTGTTAAATTTGAGCCACCTTCGATTAGCTATTTTCTTCATATACTCATCTGGACTTTCTAACTCCTTAACCAACTTCAAGTGAATGAGAAATAATTTAGGGAAATATAGATTCAATGTGGGGTAGAGAAATCCAGAAAAGGCAAGATTAGTTTCATAAAAAACCTTAAGGAAGTCACATATTTTCTCAACCTTGTCCCATTCATCCGTAGAAGGACAACTTTGATAATTTGAGTCACTCATACTAAGGTGAACTAAGGCAGGACGATAATAGAGGGCACTTGAAAGCATCCTATATATAGAATTCCACCTAGTAGGGACATCTTGTGTCAAAGCCTTTTGGCAATCTAAAGCGGTTTGTGAACAACATTCATGAAACTTTAGCTTTCTTTCGTGAGAACCCTTAATATACTGTACACTAACTCTTAGGGGTTGTTTCTTTTTTTTACCTGATTGGAAAAGGTATCTTTTTCCATAATGACTCTGTTTGCAGTTGATCCTGAGTGCAAAAATCATGTTTCTTTTTCTATCTTAATGAAAAATAATTAAAAAACAACTTCTATAATTTCACAGCATTAATCAAAATTATTGAATGGCAAAGTTCAAGTTGTATCAAACACATATCTAACTTGCTAATTAATGAAGAGATATTAAATAATCTGTATATGAAACATAAAATGGAGAAACCCTAGCTGTTCTAAAAAAATGGAGAAACCCCATTATAATTTAATTGTTTTTTACAAGAACTACCCAATGAAAAAACAAGTAATCAACCAGATTTGCAAGAAAAAAATGAGATTATATACATCTAACAAAAAACCATTTCATACATGTGAATCACAGATTTGTCATTAATTTTCTCATAACCAAAATAGATCAAAGAAAAAAACTATATTTTGTAACCATCTTCTTCATACTTGTGATTATACCATTAGAGAAAGTTGAAGCTTTTAGAAATAATAAAACCTTGAAGGAAGTGACATCGGAGTGAAGAAGTAAGCATTAAAGGACCAAACTAAACTCCGACAAGAAATCCCGGTAAGGATAGTTGGAGCACCAATGGTGATTGATGTTGGTAGGGAGGAACATGATGGTGGCAATGGAGGATAGAAGAGTTCTATGATGAATTTTGGTAATAAATAAAATGGAAGATAAAAAGATGATAGGCATAAAATACTTTTGTAGTGTCCTAGATAGGAAGGGTGAGGGATTTTACACTCTTTCACAGTTAGGATATTGGTTTGGAATAAGTAAAAAAGAAACAAAAGACAATCCTATGTGGGGAGAAAAATGTTACCAAAAAGGGCATTAAGCAAAAAGTAAACAGCCCCTTATTTTATCTACGGCCCCATCTATTTTCTTCAAACCATCTTGGACAATCAAGTTAAGAATGTGTGCACAACATCTAAGATGAAATAGTATACCATCATATACCAATGATTTCATTAAACGAAACTGATTCTTTAGCAAGTCAACACAACAATCGTTTGCCGAAGCATTATCTAAAGTGATAGTTGGTATGTGCTTAATTACACATACCATTTTCCATTAAAACTGGACTTAAATGACCAAAAACGTACCAAAAATACATTGTATTTGTATCTTTTCACTTATATTGTGCAGGAAACGGATATCCGACAAAAGGACAAAAAATGAAGCCAAAAATGACAAAACTGAGCACGGGAATGTGAAGAGCGCGAAAAGCCAAAGTCAAAAGTCAAAGTCAAACAAAAATTCAAAGTCAACACCGAGAAGTCAAAGTCAAAAAACCAAAGCCGAAGGCATATATATCTTATTGGGCCAACCCGCACTCGAGTCAATGGGCCGGGTCAGCCCATCAGTATTTATATACAATTTAAAAGCCCATAATCCATTTAAAAAGCCCAAATCCTCTTTTATATTAAACCGGCCCAAATTGCCAAAATTAAGCCCAAAACCCTTTTAACAAAGGTTAGCCCAAACCCCTTTTATACCTAATGTCGTTAGTCCTTAAGGGACTGTGGCTGCAAACGGCATATACAACTTGAAGGGTTGTTCCTGCCAACTCCCCCAAACATCTATCACCACATGGACCATACGTGCAATAAGCTTATACAAGATAAGGGACCATAATTGCCAAATCCCAAAACTTATACCCTGTATCAAAAACACTATACTTCTTCCCCCACCACTTTCTCGCCTAAAAAACCATTCACCCTCATCTGTCACTCTCACCCTCGAAACCCACTTCACCTTACTCCAAACCCATCACCATCCTTACCTTAACCCCACATCACAAGGCATAAAAGCCACGCTGGCAATCCTCTATGCTCCTATTGGCTGAAGAATAGAAGACAAGGAATGAAGGGTTAGGATCATTTTACTTGATGACCAAGATGGATTAATGGCTATAATGAGGCTTAAAATCTCCTCACACAACAAACACAAGAAGCACACATTCGAAGTCCCCTGCAGTTTTAGTATTTTGTATAAATAGTTTTAGACTTCTTCATTGTAATTTATCTAGTATAGGATTAGTTTTAGGTTTAACTTTCTGCATTTTACTGCTTATTTTATCTTTACTTTTAAAAGCCTCGTAACCTTCTTTTATCATGAATAAATTTAAGTCACTTTAAATCTTGTTTTACTTTGTTGTCATTAAGCTTTAATCTGTTTTAACCATTTAAATATAAGTTCAAAAGCTTGGTTACTACTCAATGTTTGTTGTTTCATTCACCAGTCAAATTACCTAAGCTCAATATTTTGGAAGATAAGCTGGAAATGGAAGATTTTATAGGTTATTAGACTGCTTATTTATAAGCTGGGTAGGATTTAGAGCTTATTTAGGATTATTTAATCCCTGTGTGGTGCAAGGGATTAAGGTACACTTGGTGTTCTCTTTAAAATCTTTTCTATGGGCTTATTTATGCTTAGTACTGTTAGCGTATTAATTAGCTTATTTATGCTTAATTCCTGTTAGTCAATGCTTATTTGTTCATTACTTTACTTATGCTATATCTATTTCTGCTTATTTTACCTTAAATCAGTTTATAATAGTTTAAATATGCAAATCAAATATTTAAAGGGGTGTTTGGTTTAAGACTCAAAATGGGTCAAAATTGCTTCAAAATTGTTTTGGGTGATTAAGCCGCTTTTGAATAGCTTTAATTAAACCTTCTGATCTGTTTTTAAAAGTTTTACAAGTTTTAAATCATTTCTAGTGAGTTTAATCCGATTCATAATGAAGACCTCGATTCTACTCCGAAAAATGATCATTTTGATACCGAGTCTTATCTTCTTGAATCACTACTCAATCGAGATATTTTGATGGCTTCCTCTCCTAAGGTTGATTCTACCCTTGATGAATTCGCGGGTGAACTCATAACAATTCCTCCAAGAATTGTTAATAGAGAGCACGAGGAGTATATTAGTATGATGGAGAGGTTGTTATACGACAATTCAACTCCCCGGCCACCGAAAGCTTTTCAAGCTAATTCTGATACGATCATCGAGTCTCTTCCTATATTTCCTATCCCCGTCGAGGATAGTGGCTCTCTTAGGGAAGAGATCGATATATTTCCCGATACGGATGACTCAATACCACCGGGTATTGAGAGTGATGATTACGACTCAGAAGGTGATGATAATTCTACTTCCCTTCCCGAGTTTGAATCATTTCATGTTGATTATCGTAATTCGGGAGATTCAACCATTAATGTGGTGGAAGACATCCCCGTTAATGTGCCTAACATTTTTCCCACCCATCCCACCCTTCATACGGATTTCGACTTCATTCCTTCTCATAATGATCTCGGATCCGATCTTGATGTTTCTTCTCCTTTCGGAGATAGAAACAAGATTTACGATCTGGGGATATGCATTGAAGTCGAATCCACAAGACTTCTTGTTACTCATTCCCCCGTGATTGATACTTTACTTCCATTTTCATCCAAAAATAAAGACAAAGTTTTCAATCACGGTGTTCTTGCTTCAAAGGAGAAATCTCCTCCTTCTTCATCACATCGGGACTTTAAAGCTTCCAAGCTTTTTCATCAAAAAAGCCCGATGTTGATCTATGGAGCGGACATCCGTGTTTTGGATGTTCCGTGTCTCCATTTCTATCCCTCTTAACCAGCTCAAGTATGGGGGGAACGGGTCAAGCTAAGTGACCTAAAACAAGCGGTTCGTGGGTGGCAACCCATGCTTATCCTTATCGTTTTATTAATGAATAAGTGTGTTATGAGGAGGCTCACCTCTACCTTTTCTTGTGTACTTGTGTTTTTGTTGTGTATGTCCAGGATTGCCCGGATTTTTAAAGCCTCTCGTGCTCGTGGTTTTGTCCTTCGTTCACTCGAGCTTCAAATCCTCAGCTTCAATTTGGGAATCCAATATCCAAATCTTATCGACTAACATTTATCTTTGAGCATACTTAATAAACGGCTTTAGATATACGTAGAGGCCCTTCTTAAAACATTAAGGACAATGTTTTTTTCTAGTATGGGGGGATCTTCGATTTGATTGTGCCTGCAGTCGTTATTTTCGCGTAATCCTGTTTTGACCAAAAAAATCAAAAAATTAAAAAAAAATTCAAAAATAGAATAAGTGTTTTGTCACAATTTTAACTTTCTTTCTGGGTAGAATAAGAATAAATTTTGACTCGATCGAGCGTGTTGAGCTCTAACTTGTTCCTTAACTTTTAGACTAAGCGTTCGTGGAACTTTGCGAAGAACAAAAAATGATAGAGTTAAGTATAAGTTAGATGCTAAACAAGGATTATTTGGAAATCTTACAAGCTCATGTGTGTAATTTGTGGCTTTTTCTCCCATAAGCTCCTAGCCAGACTAATAATACGTGCTATTTTTTAAAATTAAACTTAAATCGACAATTTTTGAGATGTAGTCAATAATATTTTTTGTCTTAGTTCAAATTTATACTTAAATTTTCCAAAAAGAAGTCTTCTCTATATATCATGGTATAAAGTTTAATGAAAAAAAATGATGAATACAGTAATAATATAAACTGTGGGCTAATAAAAGTTTACTGCCTCTTGCCGGCTCACAACCGATGTGGCAGTCTTCAAAAGAATGCCCATAATCAGTTATAATCCGAGACTGATTAAAAGGTTTGATGCATCTTGCCGGCTCACAACCGTGTTGCAGCCTTTCTAAAGGTCGAAGATTTTCAAATTGCATCATGGTCTATGATAATGTTAAGTGTAACTAATGTGATTTAATATATATAGAGAAAAATCTCTTTTTCTTAAATTAATATGCTTTTGAACTAAGACTATTTCTTTTTAAGTTATGATTTTTCTAAATAAGTATGTATTAAACGGATACCTATGAGTTTTTTTGAACCGAAGTCCGTGGTGTCTCGATATAGTCTCTGTGGGTGTCAAATGCCTGGTCACTTAGCGCAAGGTTTGGGATGTGCCGAGACGAAAGTCACTACATGGGATGATCTCGCCTTCAAACTCATTATTCTCGGGTGGAACGTGAAGCATAGAAATTTTGCAAAACGTTGATCCATGGTTGAAATTCGAAATGGCACATTCACCTAAGATATAATAATTGTCGGGAGTGAAAAGTTTCACAAGTTACAAATATGAGTAGTGTTAGCATTTTTACTTGTATTTAACGGTGATTTCATTTTAAGCTTGGTTTGGAATAAGTGAAAAGTCATGAACGATGAATTTTTCCTTTTTGGGGCGTTTTAGGATTGAAATGCGTCTTGTTCTGTGACCCTAAAGTTATAAAAATAACGAAAGTCAAATATGTTAGTTAGTTGCTTAAAAAGAAAAATACAGAAAAAAGTAAAAAAAGGGAAAAATACAAAATATTAGTGGTAGTAAGTGTAAATATTTAAAAATGGTCAAAACGGGGCTTTTCAAAACTTATGATTCTTTAATTCCCCTTGATGAACACTTAGCTACTTTTTGAGGTAATTAGTCGAGGGGGATTGAGATTCTTGGTTTTCTTAAGTGTTTACTTATGGCATTGCGTGAGGACACGGCAATAGTTTAGTATGGGGGATTTTGGTATGTGCTTAATTACACATACCATTTTCCATTAAAACCGGACTTCAATGCCAAAAAAACGATACCAAAAATCATTTTTATTTGTATGTTTTCTCTTATATTGTGTAGGATCGGAATCGACAAAAAGGGACAAAAATAAAATTTCAAAACGACTAACCGAGCACGGGAATGTGAAGAGCGCGAAAAGCCAAAGTCAAAAGTCAAAGTTAAACATAAAGTCAAAGTCAACAACGAGAAGTCAAAGTCAAAAAACCAAAGCTGAAGGCATAAATATCTTATTGGGCCAACCCGCATCCGAGTCAGTAGGCCGGGTCAGCCCATCAGTATTTATATACAATTTAAAAGCCCATAATCCATTTAAAAAGCCCAAATCCTCTTTTATATTAAACCGGCCCAAACTGCCAAAATTAAGCCCAAACCCCTTTTAAAAAGGGTTAGCCCAAACCATTATTATACCTAATGTAGTAAGTCTTTAGGGACTGTGGCTTGCAAACGGCATATACAAACTTGGGGGCTGTTCCTGCCACTCCCAAACATCTATCACCACATGGGACATTACGTGCAATAAGCTTATACAAGATAAGGGACCATAATTGCCAAATCCCAAAACTTATACCATGTATCAAAAACACTGTACTTCTTCCCCCACCACTTTCCCGCCTAAAAAACCATTTACCCTCATCTGTCCCTCTTACCCTCGAAACCCACTTCACCACACTCCAAACCCATCACCATCCTTACCTTAACCCCACATCACATGGCATAAAAGCCACGCTGGCAATCCTCTATGCTCCTATTGGCTGAAGAATAGAAGACAAGGAATGAAGGGTTAGGATCATTTTGCTTGATGACCAAGATGGATTAATGGCTATGATGAGGCTTACAATCTCCTCAGACAACAAACACAAGAAGCACACATTCGAAGTCCGCTGTAGTTTTAGTATTTTGTATAAAGAGTTTTAGACTTCTTCATTGTAATTTATCTAGTGTAGGATTAGTTTTAGGTTTAACTTTCTGCATTTTACTGCTTATTTTATTTTTACTCTTAAAAGCCTTGTAACCTTCTTTTATCATGAATGAAATTTAAGTCACTTTAAATCTTGTTTTACTTTGTTGTCATTAAGCTTTAATCTGTTTTAACCATTTAAATATAAGTTCAAAAGCTTTGTTACTACTCAATGTTTGTTGTTTCATTCACCAGTCAAATTACCTAAGCTCAATATTTTGGAAGATAAGCAGGAAATGGAAGAGTTTATGGGTTATTAGACTGCTTATTTATAAGCTGGGTAGGATTTAGAGCTTATTTACGATTATTTAATCCCTGTTTGGTGCAAGGTATCAAGGTACATTTGGTGTTCTCTTTAAAATCTTTTCTATGTGCTTATTTATGCTTAGTATTGTTAGCTTATTAATTAGCTTATTTGTGCTTAATTCCTGTTAGTCATTGCCTATTTGTTCATTACTTTACTTATGCTATATATGTTTCTGCTTATTTTACCTTAAATCAGATTATAATAGTTTAAATATACAAATCAAATATTTAAAGGGGTGTTTGGTTTAAGACTCAAAATGGGTCAAAATTGCTTCAAAATTGTTTTAGGTGATTAAGCCACTTTTGAATAGCTTTAATTAAACCTTCTAATCTGTTTTTATAAGTTTTACAAGTTTTAAATCAAGCTTTAAGGTTTTAAGCATGCAAGGTTGAATCTGTGGTTTCTTAAGTTTCATATTATAGCTTATTTGACTAGGTGCTCTTAGCTGCTTTTTCATGCTTGTTTATACCTCAAAATGCAGTAGGAAAGTGTCAAATAAATTTTCATTTGTTCATTTTGATTTCAAGTTAAAATCTGTCATGGCAATTTTTAAGGCTCAAAAGCCACTTTTTAATCTTCATTATAAGTTAGTTAATGTCCTTTTTAGAATCTGATTTTCATAGCATTAGTTAGTGATAGTATGTACTTGATCTGTTTGTGCTTATTTTCTATTTTTATCTTATTTTACTAGCTTATCCTTAGGGTTGCATAAGCCATTTAGTTTTATTAAGAAAACCATAAATAGTCAATTTGTCCAAGCAGCCTTTTCATTTGCCTTTTTTATAGCTTAAATGGTTTTCAAATTCCTTACTATTTACTGCTTATTTTAGTTTATAGGATAATCTTTTTAGTGCTATAAGCTATTTAGCCATAAGGATAGCTTATGGCCTTTAAAAAGTAGCTTAAAAGTAGCTTCTTAGGCTGTTTTCACTATCTTTTTAGCCAAATGTCTTATTTGCTTTTTATTGCTTTTCCAGCTTATTTTCCTTGCTTATTTTCAGTCATGTTTGCTTATTAGGTATGGGAGTTAGTGTGTCTCAACTTATTTGTGTTTTCTTTTAGCTTATTGAATTTTAAAAAGCCATCCAGTTAGCTCTTTTAGTCTTAGTTTAAAAAAAATGCAATCTGTCAGCTTTTCTTGTTTATTTCGGGCTTATTTGTTAGATTTAGAGTAAATGTTTTTTGTAAAAAAAGTTCTTATTTTCAGTTGTGCTTTAAGTTTGTAAAAGAAAATTTGAAAAAAAAATGTTTTGTAAAAAGAGAGAGGCATGGGGGTCGAACCCATGACCTCTCTCTTAACACACACTCGTCCCACAACACACACACACTAACCACCAGCACCAGTAGGGCCATCTGGCCAATCTTTGCAATATTAATTCTTTAAGTCCTTTTTTATTCCCTTTTCTTATTTTAAATTCAAAGCTTATTCCAGCTTATTTTGAGCTTATTTGATAAGTTGGATTAACATGGTTATTTTTCCTGCATTCCTCATAACATTTAGGGCTTTTTGTAATTTTTTTTAGATTTTTTATAATTCATTTAGTATTTTTAATATTTAATTTAGTTTAAAATCATTTTTAATTCATAATAAAAAATATAAAAGTCAAAAAAATAGAATTCTTTTTTTTCAAAATTTTCTTTTATCATTTAGGACTTAAGAAAATTAAAATTGCTTTCGTAGGGTTAAATTTGTAGTATTTGTTTTTTTAAAAGAACGGGATTTGATCCCGTTATCGTTTTCGTGGTTTATTTTACCTTAATTGCCTTCATTTTTATGCTTCCCATAGTATTAGGATTTATTCACATGCCTTATATTGCTTTCTCGTAGAATTAGGTTTAAATTCTCGTGCCTTTTTATGTTTTTCCCGTAGATTTAAGTATTCCTTAGTTTAAATTTCCATAATTTCCCGTAGATTTAGAATCCAAAACCAAATCCTTCTTGCATTCAAGCATCCAAAAGTCAAACAAAAAACGTAACCGTCAATTTCATGCCTCGTTGGGAGAACGACCCGGGTGATCACTTGCCTGGAATCATTTATATCATACCTGTAAGTTTGTTGACCATTTTCTTAAAAGGTTGACTAGGTTGACTTGCAAAGGTTTTATATTTGATAATTTTAATATACTATTTGATATATAATTACCCCTAAAAAGGTGATTATCATTTTTGGCGCCGCTGCCGGGGAGGTGTGTTGCGACAATATCGTTACGGTTTGACGATTATTGACTTGAAGACCCTTCCTCGTGAAGTTATTATTTTCCGTTTGTGAATATTTTCTTATTATTATTATAAAAATATAAAAATATAAAAATATTTTTCATTTCCTTTTTATTATGAAAACAAGAAAAACCAAAAATATAAAAACATTGTCCTTAAATAAGAATTAAAAATCATCATCAATATAATGCTCTCAACTGGAGCATTATCATAATAAGTTCCCAAACAAAAGATTTAAAACTTGTCTTTGTGTCACCAGTGAAGTACGACTCACCTTTAAGAGACTAACAAACTATACGAGGGGTATAAGGAGGGTTGTTCCGAGGAACTACGACCCGAAATGAGAAGGTTTTTAATAGCTTCGCGATTTCCTGCTCCTCCGCTCCTTTGTGCGTTTTTCTTTAAGAGAGCTACCGTGAAGCAAGTTGATTATTGGTTTAAGTTATTCAATCTCATTTTGTCCGTTAATAAAACATATTGCTTAAAAAACTCGAAAATCCAAAAATATTCTCCGTAACCTCAAACTCTGTTTAATTCTTTCTCTTATCCTTTAATTTGTTTAATTCTAATGACGTCATTCAAACAAAGTGAGTGTATGGGGTGTGGACAACCGTGTATTGGCTTTTATTGTTATCCATGTACGTGCCAGCAGTGTGGTGTTAATCTTATTAACGGAATTTGTTTAAATTGCACTTATGGAGATGGAAAGCCAGTCACTTGTTGCGGGTGTGAAGGCCCGTTAAAGGATAGATTTTGTTTGTTTTGTAACTTGAGAGACGGAAATTCATTCATTTATGATTCAAATCTGAATTCTTTCGATAATCCTCTTGATTTTTCTTACCACCCTCCACAACCTCAGTACGATACGTATTTTTGTGAGTTATGTGGGAACGATGCTCACTATAGTTACGATTGTCCGCCTTAGGTCCCGTTTGTCTACAATCCGGACCCGTGTTTCAATCAAAACTTTGATACTTTTTCACAAACTTCACCAACTTTTCCACAACAATATCTTTGTTGTGAAAACTGCGAGGGTCCTCATGCGACTTTTGAATGTCAACCGATGAATCAAAAATTTTACAACTCTAATTCTTTCGGTTTTGACCAATCCCAACCCCCGCAGTTTCCCATCATTCATCAACCTTGTCAAGAAACAAGTGCGGAAATGTTGCATGCCCGTGAAGACCTAATGGAATCAATTCAAAACTTTTTAGAAAAGTTTGATTGTATTTCTTTTAGGGAAACACCGAAGGTTTTATCGCAAGCTTAGGACAAATTTTTTGAAGTTAAGCATGCTCAATCCGAGGAGGTACAAGAATTGCTTAGCAAACTTGTTCAAGATTTGTAAAGTATAAACGAGGAGTTGGCAGAATATATTAATACTCTGAGTTGGAATTTGCCTACCTCATCTTATGATGATGACGACGATGAGTATTCTTTTGCAACACAAGAATATCTCATGACATGTTCTACCGCAATCACACCCGATTCACCAAAAACGGACTCTTTCATCATGGTGGACAAGCATTTGACACAATTTTGGAAACGGAATTGGACGAATTCATAAAGTCTAGTGTTGAGAACCTTGTCTAAAACCCAAGTGAGTCTGAGGATGAATGTGAGTGTGATGTGCCCGATTGTGATGATTCTCAAACAATAAATTTTTCGACATTTTCCAATCCTCTCTTCGACGATTCTACCTCTAGTGATGACAATTCAAGTCATGAGTAGGTTATTCACGAAATGAGTTTTATAACTTATTCGAACCCTCTTTTTGATCTTGACGAGGAAATCATTTCTAGTGAGTTTAATCTGATTCATAATGAAGACCCTGATTCTACTCCGAAAAATGATCGTTTTGATACCGAGTCTTATCTTCTTGAATCACTACTCAATCAAGATACTTTGATGGCTTCCTCTCCTAAGGTTGATTCTACCCTCGATGAGTTCGTCGGTGAACTCATAACAATTCCTCCAAGAATTGTTAATAGAGAGCACGAGGAGTATATTAGTATGATGGAGAGGTTGCTATACGACAATTCAACTCCCCGGCTACCGGAAGCTTTTCAAGCTAATTCTGATATGATCATCGAGTCTCTTCCCATATTTCCTATCCCCGTCGAGGATAGTGGCTCTCTTAGGGAAGAGATCGATATATTTCCCGGTCTGGATGACTCAATACCACCGGGTATTAAGAGTGATGATTACAACTCAAAAGGTGACAATAATTCTACTTCCCTTCCCGAGTTTGAATCATTTCATGTTGATTATCCCAATTTGGGAGATTCAACCATTAAATTATGTGAAGACATCCCCGATGATGTGCCTAACATTTGCCCGACCCATCCCACCCATCATATGGATTTCGAACTTCCATTCCTTCTCATAATGATCTCGGATCCGACGTTGATGTTCTTCTCCTTCCTAATAGAAACAAATTTACGATCCGGGGATAAGCATTGAAGTCGAATCCACAAGACTTCTTGCTACTCATTCCCCCGTGATTGATACTTTACTTCTATTTTCATCCAAAAATAAAGACAAAGTTTTCAATCACGGTGTTCTTGCTTCAAAGGAGAAATATCCTCCTTCTTCATCACATCGGGGTTTTAAAGCTTCCAAGCTTTTTCATCAAAAAAGCCCAATGTTGATCTATAGAGCAGACATCCGTGTTTTGGATGTTCCATGTCTCCATTTCTATCCCCCTTGACCAGCTCAAGTATGGGGGGAATGGGTCAAGCTAAGTGACCTAAAACAAGCGCTTCGTGGGTGGCAACCCATGCTTATCCTTATCGTTTTATTAATGAATAAGTGTGTTGTGAGGAGGCTCGCCTCTACCTTTTCTCGTGTACTTATATTTTTGTTGTGTATGTCCAGGATTGCCTGGATTTTTGAAGCCTCGCGTGCTCGTGGTTTTGTCCTTCGTTCACTCGAGCTTTAAATCCTCAGCTTCAATTTGGGAATCCAATATCCAAATCTTATCGACTAACGTTTATCTTTAAGCATACTTAATAAACGGCTTTAGATATACGTAGAGGCCCTTCTTAAAACATTAAGGACAATGTTTTGTTCTAGTATGGGGAGATCTTCGATTTGATTGTGCCTGCAGTCGTTTTCGCGTAATCCCGTTTTGACCAAAAAAATGAAATATTTTAAAAAAAATTCAAAAATAAAATAAGTGTTTTGTCTCAATTTTGACTTTCCTACTGAGTAGAATAAGAATAAATTTTGACTCGATCGAGCGTGTTGAGCTCTAGCTTGTTCCTTAACTTTTAGACTAAGCGTTCGCGGAACTTTGCGAAGAACAAAAAATGATAGAGTTAAGTATAAGCTAGATGCTAAACAAGGATTATTTGGAAATCTTACAAGCTCATGTGTGTAATTTGTGGCTTTTTCTCCCATAAGCTCCTAGCCGGACTAATAATACGTGTTATTTTTGAAAATTAAACTTAAATCGACAATTTTTGAGAGGTAGTCAATAATATTTTTTGTCTTAGTTCAAATTTATACTTAAATTTTCCAAAAATAAGTCTTCTCTATATATCGTGGTATAAAGTTTAATGAAAAAAAATGATGAATAAGGTAATAATATAAAGTGTGGGCTAATAAAAGTTTACTGCCTCTTGCCGGCTCACAACCGATGTGGCAGTCTTCAAAAGAATGCCCATAATCAGAATAATAATCCGAGACTGATAAAAGTTTGATGCATCTTGCCGGCTCACAACCGATGTTGCAGCCTTCTAAAAGGTCAAAGATTTCATTTGCATCATGGTTATGTTAATGTTAAGTGTAATAAATATGATTTAATAAATATAGGGAAAATCTCTTTTTCTTAAATTTAAATATGCTTTCGAACTAAGACTATTTCATTTTAAGTTGTGGTTTTTCTAAGTAAGCTATGTATAAACGGGAAACCTAAGAGTTTTTTTGAAACCGAAGGTCCGTGAGTCCCGATACTAGTCTCTGTGGGGTGTCAAAAGCCTGGTCACTTAGCCGCAAGGTTGGGATATGCCGAGACGAAAGTCGCTACATGAGTAGTGTTAGCATTTTACAATGGTTGAAAGCCGCAAGGTTGGGATACTAGCATTTTACGAAAGCCGCAAGGTTGGCATAGAAATTTTGCAAAACGTTGATCCATGGTTGAAATTCAAAATGGCACATTCACCTAAGATATAATAATTGTCGGGAGTGAAAAGTTTTATAAGTTACAAATATGAGTAGTGTTAGCATTTTTACTTGTATTTAACGGTGATTTCATTTTAAGCTTGGTTTGGAATAAGTAAAAAGTCATGAACGATGAATTTTTCCTTTTTGGGGCGTTTTAGGATTGAAATGCGTCTTGTTCTGTGACCCTAAAGTTATAAAAATAACGAAAGTCAAATATGTTAGTTAGTGGCTTAAAAAGGAAAAATACAAAAAAATAAGAAAAAAAAGGAAAAATACAAAAATATTAGTGGTAGTAAGTGTAAATATTTAAAAATGGTCAAAACGGGGCTTTTCAAAGCTATTGATTCTTTAATTCCCCTTGATGAAAACTTAGCTACTTTTTGAGGTAATTAGTCGAGGGTGATTGAGATTCTTGGTTTTCTTAAGTGTTTACTTATGGCATTGCGTGAGGACACGGCAATAGTTTAGTATGGGGGATTTTGGTATGTGCTTAATTACACATACCATTTTCCATTAAAACCGGACTTAAATGACCAAAAACGTACCAAAAATACATTGTATTTGTATGTTTTCACTTATATTGTGTAGGAAACGGATATCCGACAAAAGGACAAAAAATAAATTCAAAAACGACAAAACCGAGCACGGGAATGTGAAGAGCGCGAAAAGCCAAAGTCAAAAGTCAAAGTTAAACATAAAGTCAAAGTCAACAACGAGAAGTCAAAGTCAAAAAACCAAAGCTGAAGGCATAAATATCTTATTGGGCCAACCCGCATCCGAGTCAGTAGGCCGGGTCAGCCCATCAGTATTTATATACAATTTAAAAGCCCATAATCCATTTAAAAAGCCCAAATCCTCTTTTATATTAAACCGGCCCAAACTGCCAAAATTAAGCCCAAAACCCTTTTAACAAAGGTTAGCCCAAACCCCTTTTATACCTAATGTAGTAAGTCCTTAAGGGACTGTGGCTGCAAACGGCATATACAACTTGAGGGGCTGTTCCTGCCAACTCCCCCAAACATCTATCACCACATGGACCATACGTGCAATAAGCTTATACAAGATAAGGGACCATAATTGCCAAATCCCAAAACTTATACCCTGTATCAAAAACACTGTACTTCTTCCCCTACCACTTTCCCGCCTAAAAAACCATTCACCCTCATCTATCACTCTCACCCTCGAAACCCACTTCACCCCACTCCAAACCCATCACCATCCTTACCTTAACCCCACATCACATGGCATAAAAGTCACGCTGGCAATCCTCTATGCTCCTGTTGGCTGAAGAATAGAAGACAAGGAATGAAGGGTTAGGATCATTTTGCTTAATAACCAAGATGGATTAATGGCTATGATGAGGCTTACAATCTCCTCACACAACAAACACAAGAAGCACGCATTCGAAGTCTCCTGCAGTTTTAGTATTTTGTATAAATAGTTTTAGACTTCTTTATTGTAATTTATCTAGTGTAGGATTAGTTTTAGGTTTAACTTTCTGCATTTTACTGCTTATTTTATCATTACTCTTAAAAGCCTTGTAACCTTCTTTTATCATGAATGAAATTTAAGTCACTTTAAATCTTGTTTTACTTTGTTGTCATTAAGCTTTAATCTGATTTAACCATTTAAATATAAGTTCAAAAGCTTTGTTACTACTCAATGTTTGTTGTTTCATTCACCAGTCAAATTACCTAAGCTCAATATTTTGGAAGATAAGCTGGAAATGGAAGAGTTTATGGGTTATTAGACTGCTTATTTATAAGCTGGGTAGGATTGAGAGCTTATTTAGGATTATTTAATCCCTGTTTGGTGCAAGGGATTAAGTTACACTTGGTGTTCTCTTTAAAATCTTTTCTATGTGGGGGTGGCCATTTTGGGTAATTAAGCCGCTTTTGAATAGCTTTAATTAAACCTTCTAATCTGTTTTTATAAGTTTTACAAGTTTTAAATCAAGCTTTAAGGTTTTAAACATGCAAGGTTGAATCTGTGGTTTCTTAAGTTTCATATTATAGCTTATTTGACTAGGTGCTCTTAGCTGCTTTTTCATGCTTGTTTATACCTCAAAATGCAGTAGGAAAGTGTCATATAAATTTTCATTTGTTTATTTTGATTTCAAGTTAAAATATGTCATGGCAGTTTTTAAGGCTCAAAAGCCACTTTTTAATCTTCATTATAAGTTAGTTAATGTCCTTTTTAGAATCTGATTTTCATAGCATTAGTTAGTGATAGTATGTACTTGATCTGTTTGTGCTTATTTTCTATTTTTATCTTATTTTACTAGCTTATCCTTAGGGCTGCATAAGCCATTTAGTTTTATTAAGAAAACCATAAATAGTTAATCTGTCTAAGCACCCTTTTCATTTGCCTTTTTTATAGCTTAAATGGTTTTCAAATTCCTTACTCTTTACTGCTTATTGTAGTTTATAGGATAGTCTTTTTAGTGCTATAAGCTATTTAGCCATAAGGATAGCTTATGGCCTTTAAAAAGTAGCTTAAAAGTAGCTTCTTAGGCTGTTTTCACTATCTTTTTAGCCAAATGACTTATTTGCTTTTTATTGCTTTTCCAGCTTATTTTCCTTGCTTATTTTCAGTCATGTTTGCTTATTAGGTATGGGAGTTGGTGTGTCTCAGCTTATTTGTGTTTTCTTTTAGCTTATTGAGTTTTAAAAAGCCATCCAGTTAGCTCTTTTAGTCTTAGTTTAAAAAAAATGCAATCTTTCAGCTTTTCTTGTTTATTTCTAGCTTATTTGTTAGATTTAGAGTAAGTGTTTTTTGTAAAAAGTTCTTATTTTCAGAATTTCAGTTGTGTTTTAAGTTTGTAAAAGAAAATTTGAAAAAAAAAATGTTTTGTAAAAAGAGAGAGGCATGGGGGTCGAACCCATGACCCTTCCCTTAACACACACTCGTCCCACAACATACACACACTAACCACCAGCACCAGTAGGGTCATCTGGCCAATCTTTGCAATATTAATTCTTTAAGTCCTTTTTGATTCCCTTTTCTTATTTTGAATTCGAAGTTTATTCCAGCTTATTTTGAGCTTATTTGATAAGCTGGATTAACATGGTTATTTTTCCTGCATTCCTCATAACATTTAGGATTTTTTTTTTAATTTTTTTTTAGATTTTTTATAATTCATTTAGTATTTTTAATATTTAATTTAGTTTAAAATCATTTTTAATTCATGATAAAAAAAATATAAAAGTCAAAAAATATAATTCTTTTTTTTCAAAATTTTCTTTTATCATTTAGGACTTAGAAAAAATAAAATTGCTTTTGTAGGGTTAAATTTGTAGTATTTGTTTTTTTTTAAAGAACAGTATTTGATCCGGTTATTGTTTTCGTGTTTATTTTACCTTAATTGCCTTCATTTTTATGCTTCCCATAGTATCAGGATTTATTCACATGCTTTATATTTCTTTCCCGTAGAATTAGGTTTAAATTCTTGTGCCTTTTTATGTTTTAAGTATTCCTTAGTTTAAATTTCCATATTTCCCGTAGATTTAGAATCCAAAACCGAATCCTTCTTGCATTCAAGCATCCAAAAGTCAAACCAAAAACGTAACCGTCAATTTCACGCCTCATTGGGAGAACGACTCGGGTGATCACTTGCTCGGAATCATTTATATCATACCCAGAAGTTTGTTGACCTTTTTTCCTAAAAGGTTGACTAGGTTGACTTGCAAGGGTTTTATATTTGATAATTTTAATATACTATTTGATATATAATTACCCCTAAAAATGTGATTATCAATAGTAAATAAATTTTTTCTCAATCCCCCAACTTTTAACCAAACAACTGATTTTTTCAGCTAAAGCGATACCCGTATGTGGATGTGGGAAGAAAGAAAAGTTTAAATTTGATTTTTATAAGACCCAATTTTTATCAACATAGTGTGCTGTCAAACTCAAATAACTATCCCCGCCCTGTCCCGCCCCGAAACTATATATACATATAGGTCTATTATATTAATATATTTTTATGTTAGTATTTAAGTAATAAAACTAACATATTAATTTTTTGTAGTTTTGTATTTTTGCAAGATTGCAAGTTGTGATTAGAAAAAACTTCTTTTGTATAATATTTTTAAAAGAAGTTTTGATTAACCACTCAAGGGTGGCCTAGTGGCAAAAGGGTTTGTGGCTATCACTCTAAAATGTATGAGGTCTCAAGTTTAATTCCTGCTAGGTGCAAACAACCTTGAAGTGGCCACGCCAACCTCCTGAAAAGGGAGGGCTTTACCTAGTTTGAGTCTGTGTGGCGGTGGATTCAAACCCCGTGGATTATTCGGCCAATGTGTCGGAAACCATGGTTACCAAAAAAATAAAAGAAGTTTTGATTTTTTTAATGTGGTTATCATTATTTTTTATTTAATTTGCTGAAAACTTATAAATGCTACTAATTATTAGTGGGTTCTTGATTCTTCATATTATTGCATGTAATCATATTTGTAAAAATATGGTGTAAATATAATAATAAACGGAGAACATCGTGTATTTGGTGGAGCATTGCCCTCTTAAAGACGCCCCAATAAAATCCCCAACAAGGATTGGAGCGGGTTTGGGGGAGCATTTCGCCCCAATGGACCGCCCCGATAAGATCCCCATTAAGGATCGGGGCGGGTTTGGGGCGTGGTTTACTAATCGGGTTTGGGGATGGAGGGTGGCTGCCCCGCCTTAAACCCGCCCCATTGCCATTCCTAGTGAAGCAGATCTATGGCATGAAGAGTGAAGATTTTTAAATGGAAGATAAATTAAAATGGGTATGGTAGTGATGGTACTTTAGGCATTCAGGAATATTAAGAGTGAAATTAGGCGTGATCTGATCATCTAGCTTCTAGCTATACAAGAAATGATGATGAATATTGATGATACTTCAATTTTTTTAAAATCCTTTTTAATTTTCTAAGAAAGACGTTTTACATTTCTTATAACCATTAATTATTTATAAGTAAAATTATAAACTAGTCAAGTATAAGTATATATTTTTAAATATGTTTTAATAATTAATCGGGTTGGCAGGTTGACCCATTTAAATTTTCATCAACCCAAACCTAACCCGTTTAATTAACGGGTCAAGTGAGTCAACCCAAAACCGACCCAAAACTTATTTACCACAACCCAAACCTGTTTATTTTCGTGTCGGTTTCAGGTCAGGTTTCGTGTCGGGTCAGAAATTGCCATCCCTATATGTAGGTGATATAAATCATGTATGATATGTTTAAAATGTATGAAAACATGAAAATAAAATGCTTACGATGATGTGGATGATTGATATGTGCTAAAACACACATCATTTGTACCCCAGAAAATGCTAATAAACGGACTAAAACACTAAAATATGGATAAATATGTTGCAAATATGTTTGTATTGTGTTTTTATGTCTTACATGTACAAAGGATTGAAAACAAAGCAAAAACGGTAATTTTCGGGTGACTTTTGGCGATGTTTTTACGTTTATCGAGGCTCTAACAAAGTCGTTAATATTCCTCGATCACACCATTGGAAAGAACACGAAATTACGAGTCCAACGATACCGGTCTTTCATATTTGAACCTTTTTACCCATTTTTGAACCATTTTACTATAAATGAACCTAGCCAGACCTATTAGACCTTAAATAACTTTTAAATCCATAGTATAATATAACTATGGCCGAGCTCGGTTAGTTCAAGGGTGTGACTTAAGTTCATGTCCGGAAGGTCATGGGTTCGAGTCCCCCTTGTCCCAAATTTGGGGTATTAGTTGCTACGCCACGTGGCACCACTCAGGTGGTGACACGTGGCAACCCGACCCGACCAGACCCGGCCCACGACCCTGCCCACGACACGACCAAACCCGGCTGTTGACTGGCGGTCAACCATCGTTGATCGGTGGTTGACCGATGGTCCGGCGGTGGTGTACCGGTGGTCCGTCACGGCTGACCGTCGTTGACCACCGTTGACCGCCACCGTTGACCGTCGTTCGCCACCTTTGACCGCCATAGTTGACCGTCGTTGACCGGTGGTCCGGTGGTGGCTCCGGTGACGGCTGGCAGGCCACGTGGCACCACTCAGGTGGTGACACGTGGCACAACTAATGATTGGTACGAGGTACTGTGCAGGTGTACGAGGTTCAGAACGAGGTTCGGATAAAGAGGCTTCTAGAATGATGACGTGGCGCATTGTGGTTGGTGGATCAAAAGAATGACAGCTGCATATGATTAGGTACTAGGAATGGGATCCCAATACAATCATGCGTGAATATTAAGCTATTATTTGAGTCGGTGGAGCAAGAAATGTCTAAAATGCCCCCAGATCTAGAGCTTCTATTGGACGAGTACCTGAAAAGACGAAAATGCCCTCAAGCCCCAATTGGGCCTATAAATCTCACGCATCAGCAGCATTTGAGAGTTAGTTTTTTTAGCTTATTTTTCACATAGTAGTTGTAGTGTAGTTTTAAGAGTATAATAGTTTAGCTTATTTTAGCTTATTATTGTAAAAGCTTTTTAACTTATTCTCAACTTATTGTATTGGCTTATTTTTCATGAATGAAGATGTTGATTTTAAGGTTGGTTTTTATTAATGTTTATTTACTTTTTTTTTATTTTTCTTTATGCTTATTCTTCCACTCTTTCTCTTCTTTTGCTTATTTCCAAATAAGCTCATCCTTATAGCTTATTTTTGGATCACATCTCTTAAGCTTATATTCTAATAAGCTACTTCCATAGCTTATTTAGACTAGCTTATTTTATATTGTTTTCGATTTAGAGCTTTTCGAGTGAGCTTATTCTAGCTTATTGTCGATTGCTTATTTTTATTCAAGCTTTTTTTTATATAGATCTAATCATTAATCATACCCGATCCGAGTTTACTTGATTGAACACCTTAGTTTCAGGTGGATTAGATCTAAAAATAATAGATCTTGTCTTTTTAGCTTATTTTCTAGCATAAAGTTTGTTGCTTTTAGCTTATTTGATTGAATCTAAGCTTATAGATCTAAATAAGCTTTTGCTTATTTTATCTTTTAATCTCTTTTCTTTTCTTTTCTTTTTCAAAAGTGCTTATTGATTGATTAAGCTCGATTTGAATGCTTAAAAGGGTTTCATGAGTCTCCTACTCGACTTATTCATTAAGTTTTGAGCACCTTTATCTTCGAGAGCTTATTATTTAGCTTATTTAGTCATAAAGTTCTAAACTTTACTAGTTTTTCTTATAGCTTATTAAGCTAGGGCTTATTTTGAAGGGTACTTGTAGCTTATTTGAGAAGTGGCTTATTTATAAGCTTATATTCTTCATCCTTTCTTCAAAAAAGCCTTGATAGCTTTTTAGCTTATTCTAGTTTTTATTTCAAAAGTAGTTTTTTTATATATAGATTTAATCTAGTTTTATTTTTATAAAATTTAGTTTTTAATTCTAGCTTATTTTTCTTAGATCTAAATCTTTAAATATACCCGATCCGAGTTCACTTGATTGAACACCTTAGTTTCGGGTAGATTTAGTGCGGGTTTAAAAAGGTTTAAAAAAATTAATAGGATTAAATTTTCCAATTTAAATACTCATTTATTTTTTTAAAATGTAATTTACTTTACCTTGTCCATTTAAATTACTTTCACTTTACTTTACTTGTATTTGTCATTTAAAATTTCTAAAAATTTGATATTCGAAGGAGTTTAATTCGTTAAACCTAAAGCCCGCCACTTAATTACCATTTTACTCCACTACTACAAGCATTTTCTGTCATTTATATCTATTTAGATCAATTTTAGTAAAATCTTGAAGTTTTTAATCTAAAAATTAATATTAGTTTAAAAATAGTTTTTAAATTCAAAAGTTAGTTTCCCTTCCTATAGTTTTTCCCTTTTGGTAGATTTAGAATACCAATCCCAAAAACTTAAGAGATAATCAAGCTCGATTCCCCCAACCATTCTCTTGAAATTCCATTCACTTCTCCGCCGAGGAAACGACCCGGTAGGGTTTTGATTAATTGTCTTTGGTTTAAAAGCGATTTTCTAGAACCCCGACAAAATACTCACAATAACTTTATTGGCCTAAACTATCCTTATATTACGTATATATATATATATTATATATATTTATATACGTGTAGTTCGGACTTGACCAGTATTCCTATAGCCCTCGTGGCTAGGTTTGGAGTAGTCTCCTAGAGTGCATATAGGATTCTCGTCTCCCATGGTGGTTGATGAGAATGGGTTATAAAACAAATAACACGAAGAAAAGATAGACTATGAGAAAGCTAATATGAGGAAATTAAAGTCTTACTTGAAATGATTCAAGCAAGTATAACTTAAGCTAAACTATGATCAAAACCTAACAATTCCCTACGCAACCGCCAAGAAACTTGATGGCGGTTGTCTAAGGTACTTTCTACAAGAAGTTTAACAACTCCCTCAGCAGAGTACCTAAACCGTTGTAGAGTAGTTATAAGGCCAAGTCTCGAGGGTTGTTATCGTATCTCTAAATAGTTGGGAAGGCTTGATACACCGGTCAAAAAACATAATGCTAAGGGATGGAGAAGATTATATTTGTGTCTTATATTTTCTGAAAGCAGTAAATCATATGGTATGAGAGACTTGGTTTGGTTTTAGCTATTAATCGAAATAATAAACTATGCTAATGTGAACACAATATAAAAATAGATTGTGTTCATTTAATCATGTATTACTCCCTAGATTGCTTCTCTTAGTGTTGTTGCCTTGTCACACTTGTGATGATCTATGTAACTATTTCCTAAGTTATGAACGAATTACCACAAACCCAGCCGTCTATTATTATTCAGTTGAGCAAAAACACAAAGTAAGGTAGTAGAAGACTATTACCCCCCAATAGTTTTATTAAAATGCCATTTGAAATATATTAAAAGTGGATCAACAATATTAAGGGGCAAGGTAGTATGAAGATTGTTACCCGATGGTATCCTTTCTACACAATCATGTTCTCCTAGACATATCAACAACGATATAGACAAAAAGCTTGGTCTTCTAAGACCTAACATGCATATTCATCACAAAAGCAACACTACTAAGATCTACATTCTAGTTTCATACAATAATAAATATACACAAATAGAAGGTTTAGCCCACCTGCCATGTTAAAGAAAAAAGCAAGACGAAAATAAAGAACAGAAACAAACATATGAATGACTTAAATAGTCTTACTTGATTAAAACATGAATTGAATGAAGTACAATAGTGTTTTGAGGCCCTAAAATCATCCCTAACAACTGCTAAACGAACTAGGGTTCATCCCTTTCTTTTACTCTAAAGTTACACCTTTAAAACCCTAAAAACGGATTTGTATATATAGATAAATCGCTACGATGGCGTCGCGTTTTAATCGTGACGCCGTCATGAGTAGAATCTTCAAGATCTGTGTGCGAGTCGGTGCGTGCTGACGCTGTCATGAAATGTTGTGACGCCATCACTAAGTGGGTTGTGATGGTGTCGTGTAGAGTTGGTGACGTCGTCTCTAGGCTCTGTAAGCACAAATCTTCAAGAGTCTTGGTGTTGGTCCGTATTCTTGTTCGTTTTCTTCTTAAATGAGCCCAAGTCACCGTGTATTTCCTCTAAATACCTTTCCAAAATGCTAAATACCTAAAAGGGAACGATTAAGTACCTATTTTGGGCATAAATGCACGATTTAGGGGGTTAAATAACCCCGAAAAAGTGTATAAAATGACACCTCATCACCTATACTTCTTGCGATCCTGAATCCCCTGCAAGTCACAAAGGTAGGGCATCCAAGTTGCAATGATGAAACCCCTAACTATCCTATAGACCTGCCTATAACCTAGATAGATTATAAACCCTCTTTGATAGAGGCGGTAAATTGATTAATTCCTACACTAGGGATAGATGCCAACCTACCCTAGTACCCTGTTAACCCTATGTTCAACTAGTCTGCTTAATATCAGAACTAACAGGATCTAAACCACCCTCAACACTACCAAAACTCAGGGATCAATGGCAGGCTATAAGGATATCTAATAAAGCGATAATTAGTCAGGAAATACAACAAGCAAACAACTTACATTCATAACTAGAGCCAACCTATAAGTGCTAGCGCTCATGGTAACAATACAGCAAGAGTAAATGAAAGGAATGATGGATTTAATCATGATTAGTCTTACAGTATGCGTTTATGAATGATCAAATACAAAATTAAGTGATGTGATTTCTTCCTTGGACTTTTGGTGGAATTCTTCGACCTATAGAAGCTTGGTTCGCCCCTTTATACTATGGTGGAAGGGTTGATGTCGAATTGAATGACTGAGGGCATATTAAAAGATTTTGATTTGGTTTACTCCGTAACTAATTGTATAGTTTACGCGTAATCATGCTAATGTGGACTTTCATTAAGCAGGCTTAAATTGTGTTATGACATAACTAAAGCGTTCATGTTACACCATAACTATGACTAGGATAAGTCATCCTTCTTCAACGTGGTATGTTATGACGTAATGGTAACATCATGGTTACGCAGTGACTATGGTTCTGACTCATTCCTTCTTTAATCATGGTTACCAATAGACAACATGCCGTATAATCTTAGCGGGAGTTTACGTCGAAATAGCCTGATACATCTCATTTGCTGTGTGCGTTCCACGTCCAAATCCTGCACCCTCTCTAGCTACCAAATATGCTTGTGATTCTTCCATGGCAAACGAAATATGAAGTGATTAAGTATCATTTCTAGGTATTTATATAATAATTACAACCATTTTGATAGGGATTTTGATACTAAAAAGTATTAACTATTAATGTTATCAAATCTTCCCCCACTTGACTTCTACTTGCCCTCAAGTAGAATTCTTAGAATAATTTATAAAAAGATTTCCCTAATTTAACTCAGAGAAATGAATTCATAATTTACTTATGCTAGAAACCATTAAAGCCGAACACCTTACGAAAAGGGGATCAAAAATCACTCAACTCTCAAACTAGTCGATAGTGTTTTCATTTTCTCGGGTGAATCAATCAATACAACTGTCATAGCATGTATTCTATCATAAGCTTAGAAAGTACACAAATCTACACCAGTTAGAATTAGGGTCTAAACAACTTTTAAAGGAAACATGGGCATTACACACACAGGATCTAAACAACGTGATTGATTCTTGTCGAGATACCTACTCTATGAGATCCAAAAACGGTTAGACAAAACCCACACATGCATCAGCCAACATCCATGGACGAACACATGTGATTTGAATCTTTAATTCCTAACTCGAGCAGGCTAAGGTTAGAATAATTGACAAAGGGATAGGAATAACATGAAAAAAAAAAAATGATTTCAACATGTTAATTGGTGTTAAACAAAATACACAAAACAAATAGTCTAAATAATCGAAGGTTGTCATAACCGGCTACCATCCATCCATCAATCCAAGTATCCAAGTGCGGAAATATGATCATAATAATAGGCTAGTCTGAGATGTAATAATGAAATCCGTCTTTGAAATGACAAACTAACCCAACCTTTAAAATCATACATATGGCTTTATTTTAGTTTCACACATCACCATATTATTAAACACCTTGTTGTTTTATAATAACGTAACCAACATAAACAGTACAAAGCTTTACACTAACTACTTTTTTCATCATACAACATACATATCCCCCTCACTTGAGATGAACAATACGAAATGATGATAACAGGGGTCTTCATAAATCAAGAGTGATAGGTCTTCCATGAACGCACAAAATTTTCGTGCTCATTTCCCTAAACCATGGATATAAGTAGCTAGTAATTTTAACATAAAAAAAATATAGACAAAGATGGTTGGCCTTAAGGCGAAATTGTTAACGAAACATTAACATATGTGGGTGAAAACAAAGAGTGGCTCAACATGGGAGATCTATGGTATCTTCAAACTAAAAATAAGGTGTAACAAGGGGTTCAAACACAAGGGTCCAACAAGCAGTGAACAAAGTCAATAAACATACACACATGGTATACATAGGCTATTTGGGGTAAATTCATAAATGTTGCCAAATGAACAGTCTAACTAGCTAATTAAATAGGTCCTTGAAATTATGTACATGCCAAGTTCTAAAGGTCTAAATACAACCGTCAACCCTCATAAATTTTGGTGGTCTATTATGAATAATAATGAACAAACGGAATCATTAGGCTAAACGTCACCATTGAAAAAAATGGATACAAGTGCTCTCAGCCAAAAGATTTATTCCAGTTTAGAAGAAAACCATGTTAAAAAAATTTAAAATTGGCATAATTTTTCAAAAGAAAACTAGAAAATCAAAGGTAAATATTGGTCAAGTGGCAATTTTACTCCCATCTCCCCACTTGGTTTGTACAATGTCCCTATTGTACATTTAAGGAAATGAAATTCAAAGATAAGAGTAGAATTAGAACAAGAGACCTCCCTTGAGCATTGCTCTATCCTTCCAAGATGATAAATTGCAAGAGCTGAACGTCTTGACAATCGGTCACCCTTGAGCAACTTATGTCCCCTGAAATCACTAGATAAACTAAAAGCATTAAACGTTCAAAATAAAATTATACAAGAAAACCTAACTCACTTTCGTAGGAATCACAGTTGCATTTTGCATATGCAACATGCTTTTTAAACCACTTGGTGGCCCAAGTGGACGAGCGAAGTCTCGTGAGGGTTTCCAGATAATGTACCCACAAAGTTCATTTAATTATACATGGTTTTATAACTCTTTCGACCTTAATATAAGTTTTCATGAAGGGATTATGGCGTCAACATTGTAAATGATTCGCCACCGTAACAATGTGGAAAAATAATTTTGAAAATTTTGGCAAAATAAGGTTACGGCGTAATGATAGAGAAGGTTAGACCGTAAATACAATTGTTACGGCGTAACTAAAGTGGTTACGCCCAAACAAAAACATTTTTACCACATGAATACGAGTTGATGTGACCTCGAATTCCATTTCCATGCTGTGAGAACCTGCAAAACTAAGTAAGAAACATACAAACCAACTAAAGTGCTGAAATTTAAATGAATTCTATTACTAAAAAGATGGGTTGTCTCCCGACAAGCACTTTTGTTATTAATCAAGTCTTTAAGTTAGACTTCAATGCGCTTTAATACGGTTTTGCGTGTACCCCATCCATCCTTGCTATTTTCTTTTCATCACAACCCGACTTATTGCGCATACGTTGTCCCATAGTTCTTGGAGCATTTCATCAATCCCTATGACCATTATTTTTGTGTAAGTTTCCCCTGGGCCAATAGTGTATCTAATTACTTTAACTTTTTCGATCAAGATTGGAGATGGTTTTCTATAAGTAATTCCTAGCAATTTGCACTTTCATAGGCTTCATCATCAAGGTTAATGAATATGTTGTAAGATTTTGCCTAAATAATCAATTATTCCTTTGAAATCATCCTCGTCTTCACTTTTCCCATTAAACTAATCATCATTTAATTTATCATGAACAACCCCTATTATTGAGTATGCTTTATCTTCCCCGCATTCCTCCGGGTCCTCCAAATTTTCCTCAGTGTCATCATCCTTATCTCCGAACCTTTCTCTCCAATGATCTTGAGGAATCTATCCAAGTCATCTCGCTTACTTTTCATAACTTATTTTTCATCTATCATTTAGGCTTAGTTTTATTTTCCCAGGTTAAGATCAAATCGCTCACTATCGTTTGTATGCTTTCCCAATACGTTTTCTATCTTCCACGAGCGAGTCACCCCCCATCACATATGTCGCTTATGGGTCAATGAGGCCCAGTACTCGGCCCACTTTCTTTTTCTTGTGAATAACCATACAACGCCAAAGTACCTAGGATTCCTTATAAGTGTGACGTCTAGTTTTGTTCTATATTTTGCTTCATCCATTTCTTCAATTTTTCCATGGTCCCCTTGCTCTGTCAACCTGTATACAACCCATCTTCATAACATCATGGACATCTAATCTTATAAGTAAAAATACAGTATCAATAGCTTTAACACCCCAATATATTTAACATGGCAGCAGCGGAAGCTAAATTGGGTATTACTTCAAAGAATCAACAATCATAATCATAGAAAATGACTCGTACAGATAAGTTGTGGAAAATTTATGTTATCATACAATATAGTTAGAGTTTTTACACAAGGAAGGTCCCAAATAGATATAAAACATAGTGCTTGAATGATAACAGGATGGATGTCTCTAGTACATGCCACTACCGTGCCTTAAACTGCGTAATTACTAAGATAAACATCTAAAAGGGTCAACACAATTTCTGTATGATATCCTGATTTATTATTGCCTAAGTAACTATTTTGCCTTTAAGTCCCCAATATCATGAACCGTTAATTACTCTACGGAGTGAGCGCGAATGTTGTGAATAGATCTATTTGGGTTGGACTCCCCGTTGGTGTACCTAGTTATACCGGTAACCAATTGCACACCATTAGAATATAACTGCGGGTGTTTTGGCAAAGGCACCCGTTGGGGCTATAACGTATCAAATATATCCCAAGGCTTCGGATTCATGAGCTAATGGCAATAATACTTGTTTTATAATGGGTGTATAACAACGTAACCCAATATCGAATTTGCATTCAAATTATTTAACTTAAACCTATGAATATCACTCAACCTTTGTGTTGACTTTTTAGCATGTTTTATCTCAGGTAATTAAGCAACTTATGGCACGGAGTGGCGAGGACTTAAAGATGGCAAAACTGTTATCATTCAAACTTTGTGTTTTAGATTTTGGGACCTTTCGTTTGTAAAAACTCTGATGAAATAATGAATGATAACTTAATTTTCAAAAACGACTCTTTTGATTCATTTTCTATGATTATGACTATTGTACCTTCAAGTAATACCCCAGATTAGCTTCCGCTGCTATATGTAAAAATGGGGGTGTTATAGATTTCAAAAACAATCATTACGTTCGATGCATAGAGTTTAGACGTGTTGTACAATAACCCAAAACAGTTTTAGTGGTGTGATGGTTGACGACTTAACTCCAATATCATATCAATCTCATTCCTCGATAATACATACTTATACTATTTAGCGTAAATAGATAAGTAATATAATAAATATTTATAATTATTAATTATAAATATATTTTGACAAGTCTATTCGGTAACCCCGAATACCATAAAATAATTACTAAGCGATTGAAAATGAAACGTTTAATCATATTAGACACATCCGAGAAGCTTCGAGAAAAATTATGTTTTTCGTCTTTTAGTGAATTATTAAATAAATAAAATAATTAAATATTATTTAATTATTAAAAATCAAAAATCGTGTTTTTAAGAAAATTTCTAAGTATAAACTTTTTACGAAATTTCGACATGACCCGTACGTTTATCTCCATCTTCAATACCTAATCCTCAAGAATTTCTGTCACCCAAGAAACAAGGCCGATCATCTTCCCTACCTCAAGACTTTGAGATAGGTGAAGGCTCTCGAAAGACAAGTATAGAGCGTCATGAGGAACAAATCGAAGAAATTATGAATTACTTAGGAGAACTCTCTCTCGATCGTATTGTGCATATAGAAGATAAAGTCGAAGGTCTCGGAAAAGGACGAGTAATTGATTTGGAGTTTTAATACACTAAAATATTACTATAAAAATAATATTCCACCAGAGCCATTAAGAAAATTACCAAGTCATACAACTTGATAAAATTCACTCTCAAAAATATATATAATATAATATATAATACGTATATTAAACCGGGTAAGTATGATCACCCGGGTCGTTTCCCCAACGACTAGTGAAATTGAAACCACGTTTTAATTTGGATTCTGATTTGAATGAGCAAATGGATGATTTGATTATCTAAAGCAACAATTAAAATGGACAATTAAAAACAATTAAACTAATACGGGAATAAACGGGACAAAATAAACAAGGTAAAAACTAACTTTTAACCCCTAAAAATATAAACTAAAAATTATAAACCTTTAATAGGAAAAAGATAATTTAGGAAAAACAAAAATTTTTTTGGCTTTTAGATTAAAAATGATATGATTTTTCCAAAATTTTAAACTATTAAAACTATAAAAATAATAAAACTATTAAAAATAAGTCCTATAAATTTCTAATAAAAATTACACTAATTAAAGAAAATGTGCAGAAATTTTCTAAAAATAAAAGCCCTAATTTTTTTCTTTTTATAAAAGTTTAATTAAACTAATTAAAACCTAACCCTAACTATTAATTAAAAATATAAAAAAACTTATTATAATAACTAACTTAGGGTCTAAACTAATGTTAAAGATTAAGGGGTCTACGGGGTTAAAACATTTAACGGGCAAGGATTAACTAAGAAACAATTAAAACAGAAAAATTACAAGAATAGTCCCTAAGGACCTACCCCGATAACAACCAAAGTCCAATTATAAGCTCAAATTCTAAAAGTGCTTATTACTAAAAACTTGAAAGAGCAAAGTTGTAAAGGAAGCTAGTGGGAACAAAATTAATAAAAGTTACTTGAGCTGAAGTTAATAAATAAGCTCAATACGAGCTTATTTTTGACTGACCTCAGAAAGGAGGCCTTAACTCTTGGTTTTAGAAAATAAGCTATAAAAGACTCAAAATTAATTCAAAATGAAAAAGGAAAGAAGTTCTAATTAGCTTATGACTAGCTTAAGCTAATTAAGAAAAGAAAATAGAGCTAGAAACCCTTTTAAGCTACTAAAATTAATCATGAACTAGGCAAACTCAGAAAACAAAAGCAATAAGCAAAAATCTAATTAAGCTAAAATACTCAAATAGAAAATCTAGACTTTGAGCTACTGAAAACTTATAAAACTGATTATTATCTATCTATTTAAGCTATAACTTCTACCATCTTAAGCTAAGATTCAAAATTTAATAAGCTAAATTACTACCTACTGTTTTTGGTTTTTTAAGTATTTTTGTGATTTTGACAGCTAAATTAAGCTAGGTAAATAAGCTAGAAAATGAAATTTAAGTCCTAATCTATATTAAGCTATAACTAAACTATAAGATGCTAAAAGATAAGCTATTAAATCCTACAATTGCTGGCTTAAATTGGGATTTGAATATCAGCAGTACTAACTAACTTAGTACTGCTGATGCAGAGATCTTTTTAACAGCTGAATAGGCTAAGAAAATAAGCAGTAAAATGAAAACTAAAACCTAAACTATATTAAGCTATATCTAGATTACTTCTAACTTGAATTTAAAAACCTAAATCCTACTTTTACTTAACTAAGAACTAGTCTAAAAGTGACAGTACTAACTGTGACAGCAGTACTAACTTTTTGGTTAGTACATGTGTGACACCTTTGCACAAGTGCAATCCAAAGAGTGCATGTTACCCTGGGGATTCTAATGCACTAAACACACTCAATTGAGTGTGTTAAGTCCAAATTTAAGCACACACAAGCCAAAGGGTACCTAGAATAAGAATAACCAATCCTAATCTTTAAACTAAGAGTGCTCTGGTGCTGGTTGGTACCATTATTAATAAGCCGTTAACTTTTGAAAAAATGAATAAGTTAACTTTTGTCACTCCCATCCTGCCACCCCAAAAACTCTTTCATAATGATTATTTGTGAAATCTAAGCTGACTTAAACAATTTCAAAAACTCACTTTGCTTTGGGAGGTTAAATTAGCTTAATACCAAACACCCTTTAAGGACTAGACATTTTTGATTAGTGCTACTAATTTGAATCTTAGTAAATATGTGATGAATTCCAGACAATTAACAGATTAAAACTACTTTAAAAGCATGGACATCCTTAATCAAACTTAATAAGCATTTAATTAATACGTTAAGCTTTTTTACTATATTTTGGTTTTTTAGAGGTTTTTAAAAACAATTATATGAAAATTATGATTCAAACTAGAAGTTAAAAAACCAGATAAACAACTCATGTTGGATTTAGCTAGATAACACTCACAATAAGCACTAATAAGCATAGAGATAGCAAAATTAAGCAGATTAATATAGAAGCAATAGAATCACTATTTAAAACTAGAATATAAAGGAAAGTAAGAGAAACTTACATACTCCTTTAGCTAACAACAATTGGGGACCATTTAAAGGCAGGGTGATTCAAGCTCTCCTAGCTTATGAATAAGCTAGGAGTAATGTCCTTGAGAACCCTTCCATGTTTGGTTCTCCTTCCAAAAGCTCAACAATCCCACAAGGTAAGTAAGATGATTAAAGGTTTAGATTAATTTAAT
>BQNB010012429.1:70000-79192 GCA_026074375.1 Tanacetum coccineum
TAGGGAAATTCAAGCTTGATTTGAAGCATTCTCTGGATCAGTGACTATGGTGGTCCACTTGACAGGTAATCCACAACAGGTGGTTGTCAAATTTCTTGGTCAAAGGACTTTTCTCATGGGCAATGTAAGAAACAGACTATTGTAGCCACTTCAACAAATGAAAGCTGATTATTGTAGCTGCTGCAAAATGCTTGTGTCAAGTTGTATATGGGTTCTAAATCAATTGTTGGATATGGTTTAACTTCATGAATACCAAAATCCCATTGATAATGAAAGCACAAATGCATTGTGAAGAACCCAGTCTATCATTTCAAGACCAATAACACATTGAGATTCGATCACACTTCATCAAGAGATTGTTATGAGAAGAAGCTCATAAGTGTGGAGAAAATTCACACAGACTTAAATGTAGCTGACTTGTTGACCAAACCATTTGATGGACCACGGTTTAATTACTTGGTGGTTAGCATTGGTATGATCAACCCATAGCAACATTTAAGGGGAGGTTTAGTTGTAATAGTTTGTTAATTATGGTAGTTAAGTAATATTAATTCTGTTAGTTAGTAACTTTTAATCCTGGTAGTTAAGTTTAGGTTACTTCTGGTAGTATGTCATATTAATCCTGGTAGGTTAATACTGGTAGTTAAGTAGAGTTAATACAGGTAGTTAGCCTTTCATTTGTTAATTCTGGTTGAAAAAGGGTTAATTCGGGTTGACTCTCAAATAATTCTGTTTGACCAAATTAAGTCTGGTAGTGTAAATTGTTAATACTGGTAGGTTTATTGTTAATGCTGGTTGCGGGAAAATTGACTTTTTCTGCTTAAGTACTGTTTAAATGTAACCGTTAGAGATTTTTACGGCGAAATAGTAGTCTCACAGAGTAGCTATATATAGATAAAGTTTGATTTCTCTTTCTTACTTTTCTTTTATTGCTATCTTCTTTTCTACAATTACCTCTCTAACAAAAATAGTCAAGCGTTCTGCTACCAGTATCTACACTTTCATTCACATCAAAACCTAAGCTCTTAATACGGTTGTCCAATGGCTCAATTAAATTATTGTGACAAACACAATCAAGTGGGGTTTTTGCGCAAGCCTAACGAGAGTGCAGGGTTTGCTGAGATAGTGGATTTTCTTCGAGGTTCCAACCTCAGGTATGCTTTAACTGCTAATCCAACTATCTATGATTCACTTGTGAAACAATTTTGGCAGAGTGCTATTGCGAGCACTAAAGAGGATGGGTCTCTAGAAATTAGTGCAACAATTGATACCATAAGGTACACAATCTCTGAGGCGTCAATTAGGGATTCACTTCAATTAGATGACGCCACAGGAATTACAATGTTGCCTAATGATGACCTTTTTGCGGGTATGGGACAAATAGGGTATCCTACTGATGGAACTTTTACCTTTTGGAAAAGTTTCTTTACACCCCAATGGCGATATTTAGTCCACCATATTTTGCACTGTATAAGCTCTAAAAGTGGTGGATGGGATCAATTTGGTAGCAATATTGCTACTGCGTTGATCTGTCTATCCACTGGTAGAGTTTATAATTTTTCAAAACTCATTTTTGATGGTATGATGGCCAATTTGAAGAACAAGAAAAAGTTTTTGATGTATCCCCGTTTTTGCAATTATTTTGAATATTCAAACAGAGAAAACAATCACCCTTAATCTACGTGTGAGCCTGACCAAAAAGATATTTTGGGAATTTGAAAAGGGCGTTTTCAAGGGGCACAAGACCTTTATTGCTTCTATGTTGCATTGTTTCTATAACCCATATTGCAGGGACAAGAAACTGCTTGCTCTTAGCTCCAATCCCAACCATCACCAACACCACCACCTATCCCCCCATCTACATCTCTACCTCCACCCATTCCATCACCAACACCACCACCTATTCCAACACCACCACTACCACCTAGTCCATCACCTAAATCACCACCACCACCACCTGAGCCTGAACCTATCACAGATGAGTACTCTATGACAAAGCCACTCTACTGTCACCCATCACTTATCACCTCACAAGAAAGGCTCCAAGTCGCATGCCTATGGATGATTTTCTTCCAAAAGTTGATTTCTAAGAATGATAGCCCTGGAATTGGATCTCAAACAGACCAAGTAACCATGGGGGAATGCATAGTGAGCTAGTAGAAGGTGAAGAAATTGGAAGGGTTTATCTAAGAGGTGGAATTTATTTTTTGACAGATTCAGAGGATGAAGAACCTGAGGCTCAAGGGAGGAAAGGTCAAGCTGATCCTCAAGATTCTTCAATACAAGGACTGGTTACACCTCCTACAACAAAGGCACATGCTTCAGGGGAGGAACAAGAGGAAGATATAAGCCCAAACACTCTTGAAGCAGCCAAAACTCTCTCAAAGGTTGCCTCTTTAAAAGTCAAAGGGTCCATTGACAACGGAAGGAGGTACAGAGACAGAAAAGAGACTAAGGTAAGAAAAGTTAGTCTCAAAGCTTGGGGACTTTAGAAGATCTAATACTGGTGCTGAAAATATTAATGCTGCTAGTATTAAAGTTAATACTGTTAGTAAAGTTAATACTGGTAGTATTGAACTTAATACTGTTATTGAGCAAGACGTATGCTGGGTGAAAATAAAGGACAAAGAGAAGGAAAGCTCCTATGCTCAGTGAAGAAATCCAAAGAAGACAATGGAAAACAAATCTTACAAGGAAGAAGCTAAGGGCTTGCATGAAGCAATAAGATTGGATTCCTTATAAAAAAGAGAGGAGGCTGGAGCAATATACATTTGGATGCTCTTCTAGCACAAAGGATTGCAGAAGAAGAAGAGTTGACTGAGCAACAGAAGAAAAGAAAAGCTCAAGTACAATTTGAGGCTCAGCATTATACAAATGAGGATTGGGATCTGATTAGAGCAAAACTTGAAGCCAATGCAGAGTTATCAAAGAGCATGCTTGGAAGTGAACTTCAAGGAGAAGATTTTGCTAAGAAGATGGTGGATCTTGTGAATCAAAGAAAGAAGTTTTTTGCTGAAGAAAGAGCCAAAGCTAAAAGGAACAAGTCCATGACCCAATCACAGCTATAAGACTTTCATGATGAATACTTAAAGAATCAAGGGTATGGATGTTTAAATCAGCTGAGGAAGTTGAGTTTAAGAAGTCAAGGAATGAGTTTTTGACAAGCTTGTAAAATAGATTGAGTCTTTTTTGCTCCTATAAGTTTGAAGCCACTAAGATAGCCTGAAAGATTTAGTGAGAGCTATCAAACAAAGGACTCCAAAGAGAATGAAGAAGACAAAGATGAATGAAGCAAAAGATGGAGGGAACCAACAAAGAAGTGGGAAAGTGAGAAGAAAACAGATAGGCTAGGAAAGGTTGCAGACAAGTATGGATAGTAGTCTTGAAGATTCAGATAAGGGTTGATGTGCAAGAGGAGACAACTCTAGGTACTGAAAAACTCCTTTGAATCCTGTTCTGGTTAGCTATGAAAAACCTTGTGTAGCTACTTATAAGATTATTAAACAAGGAGAAAAAGGAGTATACCTAATTGTTAGGGAAGATGGAACCAGACATGTTACATGAATTTTGGTGTTGTGTTAAAGTCTATTTTAGGGATGACCTTACTGAGTTGTACAGGATTGTAATGATAGATATGTTGGATGGGCATGGGTCAAGTTAGAGAAGGGATTCTGGAAATGTTTAAGAAATATGTTGAGAACCTTAAGCACAGATTCTTTATGAGTGTGATATGAACACAAAAGATTGTAAGTTGGAGATACTATGATACTAGTAGGGTACATTGTTTGAACTTAGAATCTATGGATGTTTATTTGTTGTCTGATAGAAAATATCCACTTTTTGCTGAGGTATGTAAAACAATGTTGAAAATGAAGCTTTTGGATGGAAAGATGAATGAAGATTGCATAAGGATTGTTGAAATTGATGGATAAAACAGCAGCCCTTAGGAAAGTAAATGAAATGTGTTAGGTTGGAATCGAAAGCCTCCTAGGATAGAAGTTGAGAAGGATAACACTTGGTGAAGGTGCTATGCACTAACACAACAAATGGTTATCAGTTCACCATGTCTAACCAACATAAGGACTGGCTAGTCCAGGAGAAAACGACTCTTGGTAAAGACTTCTCAAATCCGTTCTATGGTTGACAACTTGCAAATAAGTTGTATGGTTTTCAACTCACCATATCTGTTTTAAAGTGAAGAGTTGGCTAGCCCACAAGTTTATGGCGTTGTGGTAAAGGCTGTGGAAAAACCATAACTAGTCCATAAGATTATGGCTTATGGTAAAGACTTTGCAATTCCATATTAGATGGTGACAATTTTCCAAAAATTGTTGGTTTTCAATGCACCATAGTTTTTATATGAAAGCATGGCTACTCCAGAGCAAACGGCTAGATGGTTTTCTAAAGAGTTTTAATCGTTATAGCTGAGATTTGCTCAAATATCATGGTTATCAATATACCCTGGTCTTACAAACCCTAAAACATTGACTAGTTCCATTGTAAACGGATCATGGTTAAAGACACAACAAATCGTTTATGGCTGGTAGTTTGCCAAAACTATATTTTTGTTTTGCAGATCAAGATTGGTCAGTGCTATGTTAGACTAGTTGCTGTCAAGATTTGAGACTTAAAGATTGTGATTATTTTGAAGACTAGTACGTTTCAAGACACTCCTCTAAAGCCCAAAGTGAAGCCACTAGTACAAAAGAAACTTGAAGTCAAATTGCAAGATAAAGTTAGGGAAGGATGTTAGGAAAATATTGTAACAGACTAATATTGTTAAGTTAAGTCTTGTTAGATATTTTTTTTTGATTAGAATTTATTCTTTGTTTAGATATTTTCTAGTTTTTTTAGATATAGTTTTATGTACTGTTAGTAATAGAAGTTAAGTCTGGTAGAGCAAGTTAAGTCTGCCAGCATTAACTTAAGTCTGACAGTATTAAAGTTAATACTGTTTGACCAGACAGTTAAGTCTGTTGTAATTATAGTAATAGTTATCAATTAGCGTTAATCTAGGAAGAGATAAGCATTATCTCTTAACGCGTTTAGGGTTCCTTAAGTCTATAAAAGGAACATAGAATAGTATTGTAAAGATATGAGTTGATTGAGAATTCATAATCAAATAGTAATAGTAATAGCAAGTTTAGTATATTGTTCTTGTGTTAGTAAAAAAAATAATAAATAAATAAATAAATACATAGGAAAACCTTATAAACCCTAGATCAAGAGCCACGAGGCTCTGATACCAATTGATAAGATCGTTTAGCCCATCTAGGATATGTTTTACAAATAACTTATATACGCAGCGGAAATTAAAGAACAATAAGTTATTAAACAAGGTTTTAACCGAACGTTCATGCCTTAATATTATTAGTACGTTACCTAACTGTAACATGGATCCTATGATCCTTGAGGCTACTAATACATATAGACGACTATAACACGTCTATAAACTAACTACTAACTATTACATAAACTAACTATTAGACTCTCATTGGGAAAGATCTAACTATGATGGATAATCAAACTATTCACCCTACCTCTCTTTATATACTAGAGAGGCTAGGGTTTACAAGAAAACCTTAGTCAAACATATCATAATGTTGATTTTGTAACTTCCCAATCATTCATTAATGTTTAGTCATAGTTCCAACATATCATATTAATGTTGATTTGTAACTTCATATCAACATTATTATTTAGTTCAAAGTCCAACATTATCTTATTAAGTCCTTCTTGGTTTCATTTATTTCATATAAGGCATTATGTAGTTTTGTAATCATCAAATCTCAGATCCCAAACTACTAAGTTAATGGGGCTTTGAGAATCCAGGTGAGTTGCCCATATTTGGGAGGAGGGGGACATTTTTGGACTTTAGTGCAACTGTGGAGGGTTATATGGAATATTGTGGTTTGTGACTTTTTGTTGACCAATGATTGACTTTTCTTTGACTGGATTTGACTGAGGCTTGACTTTTCTGGCTTCGGCTTTGATTCTTTGGCTTCTTTTTGTACTCTTCTGATTCTCGTGTCCGTGCTTGCTCGTTTTTGACTGTTTTCTTGTAATTTTTGATATATCCGTACCTGCACACACAAAACACAAATACAAGCATATTTTTGCCATTTTTGGGTTGTTTTGGGTTTAATTGGGTTATTTTAAGCATAAAAGGATATGTGTATTCTACACTTATCAAAATTCCCCAAACTAAACGATTGTGTGTCCTCACGCAATATCACATGCCTTATAACCAAATATCTCGAAACTTCCCCAAACTAATCCTTTGAAAAGTAGCAAAGAATTTTGTTGAGAGAGATAAAAGATCACAAGTTATAAAACACCCGATTTCCCATTTTCTAAGATTTTTCTCTTTTTATGATTTTTCTTGATAATTAACTACCTAACTACAACTTATTTGTGTTGACATAATGTATTGTTTTCATTACCTCATTGGTAACTTTAAGGATCATAGAACAAAAAGCACAATTAAGTGTCTAAAAGATAACTTCATCATCCCCGATTTTTTACTTTTCCCATGCTAAGCTTAAAAATAAGATCATCGTTAATTACGAACTAAGATGCTAAGACTACTTATAATTACAACTTGTGAATTCCTTTTCCCGACATAAATCATGTATTTAGGTGTGTGTGTTCAAATTAATTTAAACCATTAAATCCACATATTTAGATGGTTGAAATCCGACCAAGCTTTACACATGGGCCTTTTGGGCTAATATGTTAATCACTTAGTAGAATCACAACTCAAAGCAAACAAAAACCTCCTAAGCTAAGACATCGTTGGTTTACTTGTCCCATGAATGACTTTCTTCTCTAGCAATCCCACCGTCATCGGGTAAGTGCTAAGGCTTTTGACACCCCATCCGGAGAATACTAATCGAAACGCATGAACTTCCGATGAAAAAGCCTTGTAGACTTTTGCAAACCTTAGTTCAAAAGAATACCTTGGTTTTAGAAAATGAAACTTTTACTATTTATTTTCTAACTTTGCAACATTATTATTTCTATTTACATTATTAGGCTAGGAATTGGTATCATTTTTCTTTCGACGACACATCGACCACGCCTCCGACAAGAGCTCGTATACTTATTATGATACCAACCCTAAATATACAACCTCCACCCTTTCTTTCGATGTCACATCGGGAGCGAACCGACAAATGCCCATGTACTTTATTGCGATGGAGTTTGTATATTAATTATTAACACTAAGGATTTATAACTTGCATCCTTTTTATTCACCAACTACATTTTTATAGATTTTTTTTAACTAATTAATTTAACACATTATTTTTGCAAATAGAAAAATTTCGTTTTAGAAAACCAAAGTATAAACTTGAACTAAAATTCTTATTTACCAACGATGTTTGACTTCATCATCGATAAAGCTTTTTCTCTGAATATGTTGATTAGACTTTTAAGAGTAAAACTCTAATTTGTAAAAATTAAAGAGAACACGTATAATTAATCATTTTAAGAACTTCGAGGAAGAAAAACCACAAGTTATTCTTATAAGCCTTTAAGTTTTCCAAATAAACTTTGTTTAGCATCCTAACTCGTAATCAACACTATCATTTCTCATTCTTTGCAAAGAAATTCGCAAATACTTAGCCTATATAAAATCCAACTCGGCATATTTAAAATCTACTTGAGACTAGCACAAGTCTTCATTTACTAATGATTTTAAGTTTAGCATGTTTAAAGTCTACATGAGACTAGCACAAACTATCATCATTATTTGTTAAGGGAGAAAACTAGAACTCAACACGTTCGATCAGGTCAAAAATTACTTCTCATTCTCACCAACGAAAACCCTACATTCATATCTTAACACTTATTATTATTATTATTATTATTTTTTTCAACTACTAATATTTTTTATTTTTTTTATTTTTTCCTACAAATAAGATCTTAAAAATTTAAATTTTTTGCTATTTTTGTGGGAAAACGAGTACGTGAGAACAAAACAATAAGCATGTAACATCAAATTGATAGATTCCCTCCCCAAACTAAAAGGAAACATTGTCCTCAATGTTTAAGGTCGGGTTTCTACGAAAATCTAAGCCATTCATTAAGTATGCAAAGATAAACATGAATCGATAATGATAAAAGGATATCGGATTTCCCCAAACTAATTTCAAACAAAGGATGAGAAGCTCGAGTGAAACGGGATGCAACACCAGACACGAGAGGCTTCAGAAATTGTTGGGTTCATCCTGTAAAAATCACAAGTACAAACAACAAACACGAAGAACGGTAGAGACTAGCCTCTTCTCACATCTCAACACTTTAGAAAGAAAATAGAAAGGATAAGCATGGGGTGAACTCCCACGAAGCGGCTTGTTTTTGGTCACCGAGTCGCAAGCTCGACTCGATCCCTGAATTAATTTGTCCTTAGGGAGAGCAAATAGAAAACTTTCATTGAACATACCACTGGCTTATGAAACGTGACGATGCCGGGGTCAAAAACAAAATTCTCACTCCTAAAAGAGAAATTCAAAGGTGATTCCTTGGTGTAAGTGAAGTATGGAAGAAAAATCCAAATGATAAATGTGAAGGAATTGACATCTTCAACATTTAGAGATAATGTCTTCTTGCTTTGGTAGAAATTGTCATTAAGCACAACATTCTTCATAACCAAAATGGGCTCAGAATTCAAACATTCATCTGGTGGTTTTGGCGGAGGCAGAAGAAATGATGGTTCGTTGAAAACTAAAAGAGTCCCAGAGGAAATGTTCTCTTTTAAATTCTCCTCCAATGTTACAAGATTTTTATCATTAATGACATGATAAACTAGTATACCTGGTTTGAATACTTTGTCCTCGTTTCCGAGAGAATTCAAGGTAACACTAGCCGACAACTCCACAGTGAAATGCGAGTCGGAATCTAACAAAGGAGATGGTAAAATACTTGATTCGGAGGAATCAAAGGAAATGGTTAAGTCCTTTTTAAAATCCTTTGATCTGGAAAAATGAGTAAAATTAATTGGATTATCAAAAGTAATTCTAATTGGCATGACAATGGTATGGATTGGAAAATAACTTGAAACCGCATCTTCTTTATCCTTGATTTCTTCAACTTCTTGAGAAAGATGTTTTGGTTTTTTATGTAAGTAAGTTGCCAAGAGATAAATTATCTTTTTCCTTATCGCAATTCGAGTCATCATTTTCCACACAA
>BQNB010012430.1:0-24648 GCA_026074375.1 Tanacetum coccineum
ATGTTTGATGAGTACTTTAATCCTTCACCAAGTGTTGTTTAACATGTTCTTGTAGCTGTTGTTCAAGAACCTGTTGTTTCAAAACAATCGAGGTACTAATGCTTTGATGTTTACATCGCCCGTACCTTGATTGATTTTCAAATGGTTTTATGGCGAAGAGAACAGTACCAAAAGACCGACCCTGTATTTACTTTATCGAAGTTATAAGGATGGTATGGTTAGGTACTCGTTCCCACGATCCCGCCAGAGCCGGAGGGATCTACCCCGGGACAATTCACTAGTTAGTATAGAAGTCCTTAGGTATGATTAAAAAAAGGAGTAATGTAAGAACAAGGTACTAGTAATGAAGTCTCGGTAAGCACTGAAGGGGTTGAAGAATGAAAAAGAAATGTTAAGATAAAGGGTGAAAAGAAAGCAGCCCTCCTTAAACATTAGGCAGAAACCGGGTCAATACATATGCTGTCAGAATCACAAGGTTGATTGCTGACATTGAAGACAAGTATCATGGACCCAGTGATACGCTGCACAACCCTCCCTAGCTACTCAAGATCCCTCAAAGGATTCTTGTTTCATTTCTCACAGAGATCAATACAATTCTATCGTCTCTCTCACTCTGAGTTAGTCGATATTGAAAAGGTGGCAGTCCGCTCCAGCCTCCGACCACTAAAACCAAAAATGCACTATTGAGTCTAGAGCCTTGAGATCATCCAAAAGTCTCGCTAGGACACTTATCCATAATGTGCTTGTTTCTCACACACTGTGACAACAAGTAAAGATTTTAAAGAGTCCTTCGCATTATCCTCGTGGTATTGCCAGAACATCCGAGTGATACAAAAGTACTCATGATGAAGATGGAAATCCTTCTAGAGCCAACATCAAACAAGCTCTTGGTAGGTGACATGTGAGATCCACTATGGATTAAACTTGTGACAAATGGAAAGCAACGATGGTGCGATTCCTTGTGAATCAAACTTGTTCCAGGTTGTGAATTGACGAATCATTTTGGAAAACCTCTCGATGTGCTCAACAACTGATTTTCTAGCACATCGATTGTGAACTTCTTTCAAAACAAATGAGTTTCTAATGAAATTTGATTTTATGCTATCAAACACTCTCGATGTGTCACAAAATACTTTCTCAAACGACACGTCGATTGATTTTCAAATCAAGTTTTCTCTTTAATCGGTAAGATAGTAACTAACCGATTCACTCTTATCGTGTTGTCTGCTTTGAGACGTTCCGATACAGAGAACAGGCAAGTATGGAGATTTTGATGGTTACACATCAGATGATCTGATACTTATACTGGAAATCCTGTCAAGGAGATTCTTCTTAAGATGAATCTACCTGATCACAGGTCGGTCCTCACGGATCCGGAGGTTAATCCAACCAGACTCGGGCGAATGACAAAGCCAAATTCGTCCACACACTTTATTGCTAACTGTTTTATTACAGGATCAAGTTATGGTGGAAATGGAGATACCTCGTTCCAGTGGAGTCAATTCACAGCCCCATGCTCACACTTAATGTGTTCAATCAAAGACACCATGACAACCAAAAGACCTATAACACAGCTTCCGCTACTCTGATAAGTAATGTCATGATCAAGAAAAGTGTGAGCATGCCGGTCCGAAAGTCACAACGTCACATGAAGGTAATGCTACCCAACAAGGATGATCAAGAGATTTAAGATGGATGATGATCTCAAAGAAAGCTCAAAGATCGCACAAGCCTAAGGGACAAATCTCAAAGTTCACTACATAATGTACAAGGACATCAAAGATTGAAGAATCAAAGACTTCGAGCTACAGACAGAAGGTCAATGAAGTAGAATGCTAGAATTCATAATGCATTTTCTGGGGTGACCTCCCTTAGGGGGAGATTGTTAGGATTATGAAAAAGACTCGGTCACCCCGTGTATAATCTAGAATAGCATAGCTCGTTGTCTAATTGTAAGCGTATGACTAATAGTATTGGGCCGGGCCTTTAGCCCACTTGTAAGCCCATACTCAAGCCCATTGGGGCATAAACACTCATGTATATAAACCCCTTCCTAGCCATGGGAAGGGGTTGGTTGTTCATTTTATCACAAAGCTTTTATTTGGTTTTTCTCTCATTAGAAATACTTCACTTTCTCTTTCTAGATAATTTGCCAACCCAATCATTCTTGCTTGTGTTATGATATCCAATATACTACAAATTATCTCGAAGAAACACAGTCAACAAAAGTTAAAGAGACTAAATAAGGGAAAAGGATAGAAACCCTAATCTTTGCACGTCGTCCAGAAAACTTGTAAACTAATGAATGAGATAAATCACAGAACCAAGAGCATTAATGGACAATAATAGACAGAAAAAGATCAAGCAAACCACAAGTAACCAAAGACGAATTTGTTGAGAATAACCCTAAAAACCTAATGAATTATACTTTAAAAACCACAATCAAATAGTGTAATATGATAAATACGTGAGTATAATCATACACAAGATCACGATCAGTGAATAATTAAAGCAATAATGATTAGATTCGATTTAGGGAATTGAAAGAATTTGATCGCCAAAATTTGCCAGAGGAGTTAGGGTTTCGGGAAGTAAAAAACATTTGTTTAAATTGGCTAGCATGGATCGCGAGTTCTAGATTGGCTTGTTCCACTTAATTTGTAACCTTCGTATCCTTTGTTTGCTAGTGTTTTAAAACACATTGCCATTCAAGAAAAATACGAGATTAAGTCATTAGCAAAAATAACATTAATTTAGCTGGATACGTATGATTTTGGACGTTCAGTCGGTGACAACTATTGCTGATATAGAAAAACTACATGCGTGTGGAAATAAGCAAATAGTCGGTGCAAGACTAATGACTAGTATTTCTTAATGGCGTTATTTTTCTTCCAACTTTAAAAAAGATTGATAGTAATTTTAATCCATATACTGGTTATATACGGATAATCTAATATATTATGATGAACGAGGTTTGTCATCCGCGCGCTGTCGCGGAGCGTGCGGGACTATTTTTGCAGCAAACCGATAACGCAAAGTAGTATTTTCAGCGATTGAGACTCACTTTGTAACGAACCGATAACCCTAAAGATTATTTCCGTAAACATTTTAAAATATATATTAAACTTCAACATTTTTTATAAAATCGTACGCATGTCAGAACCATTGCAATATTGAGCTCGTTTTGTTCGCAATTCGGCGATCTTTTAGCGACATTTTTTTGAATGAATCGATAGATATGCGCTCCGTAATTGACGAATAAAGTTTATTTTATTGAAAAGTCGTAAGTAGATGAAAGTTGATGGTGCGCTTTAAAAATTGAGTTTTAAAAAATATGAAAGAAAAACGTAAATAAGTTAAAGTTTAGGGTGCGTTTTGGAAATTCAATTTTTTAAATATATATATTAAACTTTAACATTTTTTATAAAATCGTATGCATGTCAGAAACGGTGCAATATTGGGCTCGTTTTGTTCGCAATTCGACGATCTTTTCAATGACATTTTTTTCCCGAATGAATCGATAGATATGCGCTCCATATTTGATAAATAAAGTTTGTTATATAAAAAAGTCGTAAATATGTTAAAGTTTAGGGTATGTTTTGAAAATATAAAAAAATCTCGAGATGCGTGCGAGGAAAAATATTTTATTCCTTTGGCACTGTTCATGAGCATACTGCTCTTTTATATATATTTATAATGCTCTTTTAGAGTATATATTGAGTATGGGTGAGGTTATTGTGAAAAGTTACAAATGGTAAAAAGTATAGGAATGATTTTTAGCCATTGGATGTGAGGTATTAATGAGATTAAATTAAGATATTAATTACATATTTGACACACAACGAATTATAACTGACACACTAGCGATGTTGACACACTATTAATACGCTATTATTGACACACATTAATTTTTTAGCTAACAATATTGAAACACTTGCACAAAATTTCTTGTAACTGACACACAATTGATACATTTTCACATGATATTAATGACACATAAATGAATTCCCTACACTTTCTATTATTTTTACCCAAAATCACTTTCTATTTGAACCAAACTCTATTGAATATAATTAATGGTAATTCGTTGGTGCGGAGTTTAGTTTAGTTTTTCTTTAAAGTATTTAAAGTATACTTTTAATGGAAGAAAATCTGGTTGGTTCGAGTTGGAGCCATAATTACAAAGATAAAATGAGACCGTTGGCTTTAGGAAACGGTAAATGTTTTGAAAGAACAAAGTACTAACAGAAAATTTGGTCAACCGATCTCATTTGACCATGACTTGAATTGTGTAACATATGGTTTCAACAATACCATGAAAAAATAAATAAATTATACTAGTAGTATTTATCATAGTCTATCATAGCACAGTAAAAATAGCCTAGTAAAATTACCTTTTATTTTTGTGAGACATGCATGTCTATTCTCCATCAAAAAAATTGAATCTTGCTGTTGTGTTATTATATATTTTTCAATAAAAAATTATCCTGTTAAATTATTATAAAAACAAACTCAGATTATATCAATTTTATTAGTTAAAAAAATCCAACATGCAATCACCTGTCTCTCTCTATATATATATATGGACACAACCATCCAGAATTCAAAACCATCTTCAACAACAAAAACGACACAAACCTCTTACCATAAGAAAATGGATCAAATCACTTTTTCCTACACTTCATCTTCGTACCGAAAACAACATCCACAAAAGACGATCACGTCGAGCCAACCATCATACCTTAACTCCCTCCATTCGGTCCGTAGTAAGCCCAATCAAAAACCAACCACCAAGCATTTCATCGCACCAATGCCACCCACACCTCCTAAAATTTACAATATTGATTCTTCCAATTTCAAGGAAGCAGTTCGCATGCTCACAAGCACGCCAGAATTTCAATACCCGTCAGCGCGACGCTTAAAAGACATTGCTCCACCACCTCTCGTCCTCTCTACGATACCAAAACCATCCTTATTTCCAGAACAAACACCAACAGAAGGTGGAGGAATAATGAGCCCGCTATCGGACTTCATCATGTAGGAATAATGGAGCCCAGTATCGGAATCATATGTCGCTCAAATTTTTGCAACTTTATCTGTAATCCGAATAAGATCTCATTACAAAATACCACTAGGTTTACGCTCAACCTTCAAAATGAGATAGATTTGTCCAGAAACAAGTGGCTTAAGGATTAGTCATCTCACCAGGTTGGGCTGCAATTATGAGGTTCCATTGGGGTTCAGTTTGTGTCACGAATACATTTCTTTGGATTGTTATTGGCTTGCTTCAGTAAGTCCTCCGCGAAATACAATTTTTTTGTGTTTATATTTCTTACTTTTTTTTTTTATGATCTTTATTGTATGCTTAGGTCATAATCGTGATGTTTAAACCGAAATGGATTAACTATGCCAAGGGTCATAAATAAGATCGTGAAGCGTGACGTCAAATTTTTTTATGCTTGGCATAACCTAAGTTCTTAAGCTTTAGCGGTTGGTTCACATAAGGATCGTAGCTGATCATGCGTTTTTAAGAAGAGAAGTGAGCTTTAAAGGCGAAAAAATTTTATTTATAGATTTATATCAATATGTTTTGAACTTGTGCTTAAGGCCCGTGCTATTACACGTGGTTTAATACTATGTGTTTTAAAAAAAAATAATATTGATATTTTTTTAGTTTTTCTGGTTTTGTACTAAGCTATTTGTATAGAGTTAATTATAGAAATTATATGAAGTAGACATAAATTTAGTTAATGTTACTTTTATCAAATTACGCTAGTAAGATAATTAGTAAATTTATATATCTATTTTTTTGCATTTACTGTGTTTTTTGAATTCGATCTTGTAAAAGACAACTAAATATATATAATTTTTATTTTTTCTGTTTTATAAGTTATGTATAGAGTATTATAGAAATTATATGAAGAGAATAAATTTATTAAATCTTTTATAAATTACGTAGTAAGATAATTAGTAATATTTTTTTTTTGATTTACCTGTTTTTTGATTCGATATTGTAAGCCAACTAATCCTAGCGAAACTACCCTTTTAGGTAGCCCGGAGTCGGCTGAAGTGAACCTCCGAAGCCACAAGGGGATTAATTTTCTCCTCGTTATATTCGAACCATTGTCTTCCACTTTAGAAAATATGTCAATGAAATAAATACTTTTTCAGAAATTCAATTGTTATAATTTTAGTACGTATTAAACCAAAAGAAAAGAAAATGTAATTTCTTTCAAACCCATCAATGAATAGCTAGAAAACTCTTTTTCTTTATATACGATAATTTATGTGCTTCGACGTTTTTCTATTCGGTTGTACAACATGATTTTATACCGATAATGAAAAATTCACTAAAAAGTCTTGGGGTAGATTTGAGATGTGATTAAATAATGTTAAATCTTTGTTTGAAGTAAGAAGTATTTGCGTTTGTTGTATTTTAAAATATAAAGTCTAGCGGTATAAAGTTTAAGGGGTTATTTGTTTATTTTTTAAAGTTATAATATAATTTGTAAATTTATAAATTTACACTTAACTCCATATAATTTATTTAAAATTAAAATTAAACCACTAAAGTTTTTTTAAATACCTCCTCTTTTTTCAAGTTTTTGTTTTCATAAATTTGACACATATATTTTTATGTGTTTTTTTTCTACATCAAAATTCTCCACCAAAATTTTTTAATCTTGACAAAATTAATTCTTTAACTTTTTATTGACCAATCAGAATGCACGATTTTGCCTACGTGGCAAAATCAAGCCATCTGATTGATCCACCTTTTTAATTCATAAGATTCAATTTGATAAAAAACTCCGAAATGATGTAATTATTTTATTATATAAAAGATAATATGAGTAATAAATATTATTAAATTTAAGCATCAATCCAAAATATTAATAAATCCAAGCATAAATCTCAAATTTTATAAAATCCCTTAAACACTTCAAAAAAACTCGCCACGCTATGCGCTATAACGCGCTTTATCACGCTATATGACGCTATATTGCACGCCACGCCTAGAGACAACGCCTTGGCCTGTTTCGTAACGTGAAGGCCACGCTTCGCGCTATGGCGCCGCTATAACGCGCTATTTAGAACCCTGATACTATGTAACTAAAATTTCCGATAAACAATATTTTTTGATTATACGTTTTTGATAAGACTAACTTGACAGAATGCAAAAATTTTAGGTTAGAAAAACTTAAGGTGATATTGAAGTAGCAAACTGTTTCATATAATGATAGTAGGGTACTGACGCAGAACGGAAGTGTGCCATAAACCCTAACTAGGGTTCAAGACGAATCACAAAGGTATAAAAGACTTAAAGTCTTGAAATTTTATTGATAATTGAATATTGTATTAATAAACAATAAATCGATGCCCTATATTTATAGGAGAACTAAACTTGGAAAAAAAGTTTAGAATAACAAAAATATGAAAACCAAATAAAAGTCAATAAACAAAATATGAAAACCATATTTTGTTATTAATATAAAAATTATTCATCTTTAAGGTTACTTATATTTGGAAACCATATATTCCTCCGTCAGCTTTTGAATCATGTCCTCATCATTCCCCCTCTTTTTAGAAGAACTCGTCCTCGAGTGCTTGCCCTCATTCACGTCCTCGGAGTGAAATTCATATATATATGACACGTTGAACGTCTTCAAAATACTCATAGTATTTGACAAGTCTACCACATAAGCATTATCATTAATCTTTCGAAGTATTTTGTACGGACCATATTTATTTAATAGTAACTCCATAAGTAATATTTTCAGGATCGTATCATTACTCCGCCCCGCAAAAACACCTTGTCCTCAAGGTGTTCCTTTAAAATCTTGAGCCATGTGATACCAGGATCCCATGTTCTTCTTTTAGCACAAACCATTTCTTGTGTCAACCAAACATTCGTACAAATATGCCTAATAGAGATCACGTACCCCCACTTTAACCTCATAATATGCCATCTCAATGTGTTATGATATGGCTTACTTTTGTCTGTCGAATGTTGTCCATCAAGATCATTAGAGAAGTATTCTTTGATAATGTTTGGACATGATCCTAGCATCATAAGAGGCTCCTCTTCTACCGCCATAATTGGTCTGATAATATCAACATCCTCCCTAGTTAAAACAATAAAAAAATCTTCCAAATTACTACCATCTTCTTCACTTATTTCAGTTGTGGCGGGTTGTGTTGGAAACTTTACAATTTCCTTATCAAAACATAGAACCACTAGGTGTTGTTCTTCTGGTCTTAATCCATCATCACAATCTTCAGTGGCAAAGATATGTGATTTAGGATTTGATAGTAACCTGTCAACAACAACAAACATAGAATGGACTCCCCGTTGAGTGCAAGGAAGCCAAAGTACAAAATCCATCGAAATATCGACCCAAAGACTCTTTAGTACGGGCAAGGGCATATAAAGGCCTGTATTTTGTGCTTTACCCTTTGCTTCTTGACACACGACACATCTCTTCACGAAAGCTCTAACATCCCTTTTTGATTGAGGCCAATCAAATCGACTTTCTACACTCACAATGGTCTTATCCCGGCCTAAATGAACAATCAATCCTCCCGCATGTATCTCCTTAATCAATTGACTCCTAAGGGAAGTCTTAGGAATACACAAACGATTACCTTTAAACAAATAACCCTCAAGTAAAAGAAACTCACCCCGATGTTGCGTGGTTTCGAGCTCCATCAAAGTGTTATGAAAATCTTCATCACATGCGTACAACTCCTTGATTGAATTGAAACCCAAAACCTCGTTACTAATGAACACCAATAAAGTGGTCTTTCTACTCAAATTAATTTGGTGTTGAATATTCCTCAATGGTGGCAAAGTGATTGGTGTATCATCCGTCACAGTCTTACCAAATTCAGCTAGTAATGGTTTAACTACCGCCGGTATTGCATTCTCTATGACATCTTCTACGCCTTTCACAACTAAGGCATAAGAAACTCCCGTCTCCTTCCTATCAACTTGAAACTCCTTTGTTGAAGCCACCAAAGTTGCCAAGGTCTTGTTCTCTAATTTCATCCTAGGAGAAATGACACTTAAAGATAACATAGCAATAGTTTTTCAGCTCCATCTAAACAAATACATATTTGATTTACCTTGGTGTGTAGAGTCCATATCATGTTGCCATGGTCATCCTAATAATACATGACACGCCTCGATACCAATAACATCACAAATAACCAACTCATTGTAATGCTTCCCAATAGCAAGAGGAACCTTACAAATCTTGGTCACCTTAAGTGCCAGCTCCTTCTTGATCCACCCGATCTGATAAAGACTATGACGGGGTTCTGTGGGAAGCTTAAAAGCTTTAACCAAAGCCTTAGACACTAAATTTTTGTAACTCTCTCCATCAATGATAATAGAACAAATCTTTTTCTTAACCAAGCATTTAGTTTGAAAGATTTTATTTCTTTGCGAAGAGTCACTAACCTTATGTGAACACAAAGTTTATTGAACGACATATGTAACTTGTTCCGCCTCTCCGTCCAAAGGCTTGACATACTCTAACTCATCTTCTTTTTGAAACGCATCTGCCACTTTATTTTTTCTAACCTCGGGCAATATCTTAGGTGAAGACCAATCCTGAACCGCATTGACCTTGGTTTCGTCCACATGAATCCCCCTCACTTGGAAAGAACTCGCCCTCGAGTTCTCAATATCAAAGGCTTCATCAACATCGAACACCTCAAGACGAACCTTATCTTCAATAGATTTGCGCTTCACATCCACTCGAAAACCTTCATATTTTTTAACACGTCTACCATACTCCCAACGATCAATCCATGGCCTAAAAAATCGGGTTGTGTGCTCCCTATCAACGGCCACCAAGTTTTCAATTGTAATAAAAATAGCTTCTTTGTTTACCATTGAAAACTTAATTTGATTTTTGATAATCATCCTTAAAATTAACCCATAATCTAAATCACGAATGTTTAAATTATGGACGCGCTCGAAATCCTTATGTAGCCTAAAATTAAAACCCTTCACATCTTCATCATCATTAAAACCTACAATTTCTTCAAAAGTCTTCAAAGTACCAACTTTATTCGTTGTTTCAAACAATGAAGTTGAAATTTTATCATCTTGTTGTTTATAATTTTGAAGATCTTGGATTTTCTCAATGTGTTCATCAACAACCTCGGCCTTCACAATCTTTTCTTCAACTATAACCTCGAGCTTTGGTAATTGTGGTGTTACTTTAGGCGGAACCATAGCAATTCTCCTTCCTTCTCACGAGAAAAGGTAGAGATTTTGTTTAACATCATACTTGCCATTAACCTCACATCGCTAAGGTCTTCCCAATAATATATGACACTCATCAATATCATCCACAATACAAAGTACATCTACTTTATAAAACTTTTCTATGGTCACAGGAACCCTACAAACTTGATAACCTTCAATTGGACAAATCTTCATTGGTAACTTTAGGAAATCTACCAATTTTCTTGAAACCAAATTATTTATGCTACAACCATCAATAATTAAAGAACATACTAAATTGTTGATTAGAATTTTTGAATGAAAAATATTGGTTGTAGATACTCGATCCTCCTTCTTTTCCTCTTCCCATTCTTCAATTCTTCCATTGTTGAATGGGGATTGGTTTCTTGCACAATTGCCTCCAAAACCACCTATAGTTGGACGAATTCTTCGACCTTCGTGTTTGCTACCCTCGTGATTCTTGTGGATTAATGCCCCACCTATGATCACGGAACGTAGTTCTTGTAGCATGGTGTAACACCTGTCAAATTCTGACATGGATTTGGTAAAACCATGATCCATGTACTCTCGAGACCATACCCCACCAACGGTATAAATTAGTTACCATCCAGGATACTAACAAGCTCTATATACCAACTATCGCAGAACGGAAGCGTGCTACCCTAACTAGGGTTCAAGACGAATCACAAAGGGATAAAAGACTTAAAGTCTTGAAATTTGATTGGTAATTGAATATTGAATGAACAAACAATAAACCCAAACCCTATATTTATAGGAGAACTAAACTTGGGAAACAAGTTTAAAATAACAAAAATATGAAAACCAAATAAAAGTCAATAAATAAAATATGGAAACCATATTTTGTTATTAATATAAAAATTCTTCATCTTTAAGGTTACTTATTTTTGGAAACCATATATTCCTCCGCCAGCTTTTGAATCATGTCCTCATCAGGTACCAACACGATCTTAAGATGATATAGAGCCGTTGGTGGGTAATATTGTGAAAAATTGAGATCATCTAAAGTTCATATGAATTTTACAGGTAAAGTTATCTCACAAACATAACAATAAAGCCTACTGAGGGACCCGGTTTACTTTACTTTTATGAGAGAACTTTGTAAAGTTTATATGAAGTTTAGAGTATCCCAATAAAAAAGACAACATCTAGTTCCCCCGTGGAGGGAAAAGATTGATAAAAATAAGAAAAAAATTAGTTTTAACAAAAATATAGTTTTTTGGTCCTTTATAAAAAAAGAGTTTTAAAGTAAATTAAAATGTTACACTTTTTAAAGTCATTCTAATTGCCATCATTTTGCCAATTTATAGGATTTTAAATACGTTCGTTTAACATACCAAACACATATCCCATAGCATTTTTTTAGAACGACACATCCCATGGCATTTTAATTTCATATTCTTTGAAATTCCCTAAATTTACTTGAACCAATCAGGCCTAAGAGATTTCATTGTCAATATTATCATAATATCTTCTGCTTGTACAAAAAGATAATTTTTTATTGAAATGATCAGTTTAGGTTATACAGTAATCTCTTAGCAACTTAATTGATTAACAAGTTCAATTCAGATATCCATGTTTTGGATTTTCCTTTTTCTTTTCTGAAGGTATATAAAAAGTTTTAGATGTTGCGTAGTACTGTTGATCAATGCAAATATCAACTCAGTCATTGGGAATGCGTGATTGACAATTCAAGGTCTTTCACAGTTAAGAGCATGATATTGCCGATCGTCTCCTCATCATCTAATAAGCTCATCAAAACAATAGGTGGAATAAACTAGCGCCTATTAATTAAAGTCAACATCTCTTCTTGGGCAATAGAAAAATAAAAGAATCCCTAAAAGGACTAACCTTGACATTAGAGGGATTGACCTCATTCAGTTCGTAGCCCGGTTTGTGATGATGATCTAGAAATGGAAGATCATATTTTGGTAAATTGTTCAGCTGCTAAGACCATGTGGTCTAAGGCTTTAAAGTGGTCAAATATATATCATCAATGTCTTTTTCGACAATCTCGATTATGTGTTCACCTTTTCAAGTCACTTATACGTGCCTCCAAGCATCCTGATTCTCGCATGCTTATTTAACCCTTTGGCTCCTATGGCAGTATATAGGTATGATACATCGCTTCCACTAGATCAAATAGAAGCCTCATTTTTCATGATGTAATAAAGTCTTTCACTTGTAGTTGGAAAGATGCTTCACAATGCATTCTTTAAAGGATTAGGTACCTCTCATGTTCAATTTGAAAATGAACGTGAAAGGTAAAGTTGAGATTTATGTGAGTGAGATATTATTTAATAAAGTTAAAGCCTCACAATACATAATTTTTTTTCACTAACATAAACTTCAGTTTTATCTCTCATGTTCAATTTGAACATAAGAGGATCCCAATCATTCTTTAAATAAATACTCCACTATAGTGTGTTTTATAACACGTGTAACACTTTATCTATTCTCTTATAGTTGTTTTCCTAGCTCTTTGTTACTCTTCTAATCCAAATCTAGCGTTTGAAAAAGATGATACTAATTCCTTTAGCTTATAAACCTTTAATTACTACATTGTATCTCTCAACTGGATATACTCACCTGCTTAATTAGGATCCTCATTTGAAATATCAACAGTAACTACTTCAATGTGATTATTGTTGGTGATTTTAGTGTCATCAGGCTATTTAGGTAATGGATTTACTAGAGACCAATGAGGTTTCATGTTCGGCTCTAAAACAGGTTAGGAGAGTGTGGAGTGCATGCTTGTTGAGCTAACATGTAATTTATCAAGACAGGAATTGAAGGATTTATGCCGTAAACTATGTGTTGTTTACCCTGTAAAGTCCTATGGTATAATGGGCAAAGCTTTGATATTGTTTACGCCGTAATCTATACGCCTAGTTTACGTCGTAACCTTTAGACAGAAACCATGGCTTGAAAGCTTACGCCGTAACGGATTATATTACGTTGTAATAAGTATAACTTGTATGGACTTTATGCTGTAATAGATAAAGTTACGCCGTAAAGTCTATGTCAGACAGTTGGTAAAATTCAGTTTTAACCAACTTCAACTGCCCAAAACTGCTCTAACTTTCTGTGTTAAATACTCAGGAATGATGGGTCTCATGATATACAGAAAACATACGAAAATTCATTACAATTCCTTCATTGTTCTTGATTTGTGCTTCTTGTGCCTAGAACACAAATTGCTATACTCCTTGTATTATCCCGATAGAGAGTTTGTGCAACCCAAGCATTGATAAAGGTCGAAATACTTTATACGGAAAGTGAACTCTACACGATACAAGTGAGTTATCCATGAACATCACAAACACCCTAATTTACTAATATACATATAAAGTATTTGTTGTGATCATGGCTGGAAATACGGTGAAGGATATGACAATGAACTTTGGGAAATTAGATAAGTTTAAGGGGCATGACCTTAGGCGATGGCAGAAGAAGATGCATTTCTTGTTGACAACGTTGAAGGTGGTTTATGTGTTGACTACACCGATGCTGGAATGGGTAGAAGATGCAACAATGGAAGCAATACAAATAAGGGCAAAGTGGAAGAATGATGACTACATATGCAGGGGTCATATATTGAATGGTATGTCTGATTCTCTTTTTGATGTTTAAACGAATGTTGAATTGGCTAAAGAGTTATGGGATTCACTTGAATCCAAGTACATGGCAGAGGATTGTTCAAGTAAGAAATTCCTTGTGTGTAATTTTAATAATTACAAAATGGTCGATTCTAGACCGGTCATGGAACAGTATCCTTAGGATCCTTGGACAATACACACAACATGGCTTAAAAATGAATGAATCCATTTCTGTTTCAAGTATAATTGATAAGTTGCCTCCTTCCTGGAAGGATTTTAATCATACTTTGAAACATGGTAAAGACGATTTGTCTTTAGTCTAACTTGGTAGTCACTTGCGTATAGAGGAATCTCTGAGGGCGTAAGACAATGACAAGGGCAAGGGTAAGAAAGTTGGTGGACCCTCTGTTAATATGATAGAAGAGGGTAAGAACAAACACAACAAACAGAACAAAGGTAAAAAGCGATCCAATGAGAATAACAGTGGTTCTAGTTCCAACAAGAAACCAAAGTTGGAATGTTGGAAATGTGGCAAGACTGGTCACTTTAAGAGGGATTGCCGTAGTGGTAAAAAGAAAATAACGTGAATGCTGGTGTTCGGGAAATGGGTCTAAGGACCATATCCCAAACCAAGGTCATAATTTAGTGAAGTTTGGAACAGATTTTGTTAAATATTCTGTTTCACTAATTTCTAAAGCATTTTATGTGCTACAACTCATGTTTGTAAAGATCGTTGTTGGTTTAAGACATTAGAACCGGTGGAAGACGGATTTGTACTTTACATGGGTGATGAACACGTCGCTCCTATTCATGAAAAAGGAACGTAGCATTAGAGAAATAGCTCTGGAAAAATTGATTACATTTTAATGTGTGTAAGTACCAAAACTCGTAAGAACTTAGTGTCAGTTCGTGTGTTGAATAAGTGTGATACAAAACAAGTTAATAATCCGATAAAGTATACATCTTAATCGAGTGTGGTGTATATGTAAGATTTGGTTAATATAACAAGGTATGTTTAATGTTGAACTTGAATAAAGTTCCTGATGATTCAGATCTGTTTATATGTCTTTCCTCTACTGTTGTTAACCTCCTCTTTATGCATGCTTCAGTTAGGACATCGCACTATAATAGAATACTTGAATGTCTAAAGATGATTTAATTTTCCTGCTATTGATAAAAATCTAGAAAAATTACTACTTGTATTTTAACGAAAATCACTAGGCAACCATTTAAAAATATAACAAGGAAAGGTGTCATACTTTGAGTTAATACATTAGTAATTTGTGTGATTTTTCATGGCAACACCATCATTGGGCAATAAAAGATACTGTTTATTTTAATAACATTTTAAATGACTTATCGCCTCTAGGTATTGCTATGGATTACTGCAACATGCTAAGGAATGAAGCCCCTTGATAAATTGAAATATAAAAAAATTAGAAGTTGAATTGCAACAAAATGACTTAATTAAAATCTTACGCACAGATAGAGGTGGTGAATATTATGATCCTGTATTTTTCCAATTTGTAGGCATTATTCAAGAAACTACAGCTCCTTACACACCACAACAAAATGGTGTTGCTGAAAGGAAAATAGAGCTCTTAAGGAATGTTAATACCAAGTTATTCCTTACAACTCAGGTCGAGTGAGGAATTCTGGGGAGAAGCCATGTTAACTGCTTGTTGCTATTTGTTAAATAAGGTTCCTAAATAAAAGGAACATGATACTACCCCGTAATGAACTTTGGAATAAAGAGATCAACCCAACTTGTCATATTGCGAGTTTGGGGTATGTAGGCCGTAGTAAGGCTTCCGGACACCGAAAAGGAAAAACTTGGTGTGAAAAAGGTATTGATTACATCTTTGTTGATATGTTTGAGCATTCAGCATATAGGTTTTTATGATAATTGAACCTAATGACTCTATTTCTATAAATTCAATTATAGAATCAAGAGATGCAATATTTGATGAGAACCATTTCTCTTCAATACCTAGACGAAAGGATATTATACCAAATGTGTAAGAATCTCAAATGGATGATCATACTGATGATGTACCAAATGAGATTCCCGAGCCTCGAAAAGGTAAAAGAGTTCGGAAAGCTAAATCATATGGTTATGATTTTAAGCTATAATTATTTTAGGATCAATAGATCAATTGGATCACAAATACACATATTGCTATAATATTGAGGAGATCCTAGAACCTATAAAAACAAGCAATCTCGTGATGCTTCTTTCTGGAAAGAAGCAATAGATGAGATATTGGTTCTATATGGAAATTAATACATGGTTTTATCTAATTTACACCCTGGATGCAAACCTTAGGTAGCAAAATGGGATCTAAAAAGGAAGATGAAAGTTATGAAATAATTGACAAGTTTAAAGCTCGATTGTACTCCACAGTGCTTTAGACAAAAGGAAGGGAACGATACTTCGAATACTTATGCACCAGTTGCTCGTATCACGACGATAAGATTGTTGTTAGCTATAACAGTCTATTCACAATCTAGGATCCACCATCAAATGGATGCAAAACAACCTTCTTGAATGGTGATTTGGATGAAGAAGTATATATGAAGCAACCAAAAGGATTTGTTATGCCGGGTAATGAGCATAAGGTGTGTAAGCTGGTTAAGTCATTGTATAGGCTCAAACAAGCACCTAAACAATGGCATCAAAAGTTTGATGAGGTTGTGTTATCAAGTGGTTTTCACTTAAACCAATCCGACAGTGTGTATATAGCAAATTTGATGACTCCGGTAAAGGTGTTATAATTTGTTTATATGTTGATGATATGTTGATTTTTGGCACTGATCAAAATCAAGTTGATAAAACTAAGAAGTTTTTGTCATCAATGTTCTCAATGAAAGATATGGGAGAAGCAGACGTTATTCTTGGTATTAAGATAAAACATGAAAATAAAGGGATTGTAATTACACAATCTCATTACATTGATAAAATACTTAAGAAGTTTAATCGTGAAGATTGTTCTTCGGTGAGTACTCCCATGGATCCGGTAGAAAAGCTTAAACCTAATACGGGGTAAACCTGTGGATCAGCTCGAATACTCAAGAGTTATTGGTTGCTTGATGTATGCTATAACAAGTACTAGACCAGATATTTCATATGTTGTTGGTAGATTGAGTTGGTTTACTAGTAATCCTAGTAGACAGCATTGGAAAGTAATAACAAGCGTGTTTAAGTACTCGAGAGGTACTATAAATTATGGTTTGTCATATGTTGTATATCCTTCAGTGTTAGAAGCTTATTCAGATGCTAGTTGGATAAATCATGTTGAAGATTCATCTTCTACGAGTGAATGGGTGTTCCTTCTTGGGGGAGGTGCCATTTCATGGGCTTCCAAGAAGCAAACATGCATCACTGGTTCTACTATGGAATCTGAGCTTGTAGCATTGGCTGTTGCCGGTAAGGAAGCAAAATGGCTAAGAAACTTGATACATGAGATTCCAATTTGCCCGAAACCAATAGCACCAATGTCTATCCGATGTGATAGTACTCCCACAATGTCTAGGGCATATAGTCAGATATACAATAGGAAGTCTAGACACTTAGGTATTAGACATAATATGGTAAGGGAACTAATCAGGAATTGTATGATTTCTATTGAGTTTGTTCGGACACAACATAATTTAGCTAACCACTTGATGAAGGGTCTAGCTAGGGACTTGGTATATAAGTCAGTGATACGGATGGGATTAAAGTCCATTTAGATCTACTACCTATGAGATACCCAATTCCCTTCTAATACAACGTTAGAACCTGAATTCAATGTGGAAAGCTCATAGCTAGATATTGGAACACGTGTATTTATCTTCTCGAGGTATATGTTTAGACCTGCAAGTGATGGTTAGGTTGAAATTTATCTTTTAATGGTTCTTTTGAAAAATTGCAAATGCGGGTGCAAGAACTAAAAGAACCACCTATGTGAACATGAAGTTTTGCCGCTTTAAGAAGCTTGGACTTGGCTTCCTATTTGTTCATTAATGGATTGGGACACGTGGCTTGTAAAGTGTCAAGTAAACGAAATTTAAAGTGTTGTAGAAACGAATGTGTATAGTATATTCAGGTATTCAAATGGATTGGCGGGTATAATCGTTACGACACCCTAATTTTCGAATATTTGGAATGTGTATTGTACTAAGATGAAAATTCAATCGCAAGACATTTTCATTTATGCATTTGTTTGTTTCGTTATATTTGTTTTAACCTAGTTGCATATATCTTTTTATATGTTTTAGTAAATCAAGATTACACTAAAATGAGGAGGGGGGATTTGTTGGCGATTTAAGTGTCATCGGGCCATTTAGGTAATGGATTTACTGGAGACCAATAAGGTTTCATGTTCGGCTCTGAAACAAGTTAGGAGAGTGTGGAGTGCACGCTTGTTTAGCTAACATGTAATTTATCAAGACATGGATTGCAAGGTTGACGCCGTAAACTATGTGTTGTTTACGTCGTAAAGTCCTATGGTATAATGCGCAAAGCTTTGATATTGTTTACGCCGTAATCTATACGCCTAGTTTACGTAATCTTTAAACATAAACCATGGCTTAAAAGCTTACGCCGTAACGGATTATGTTACGCCATAACAAGTATAACATGTATGGACTTTATGCCGTAACAGATAAAGTTACGTCGTAAAGTCTATGTCAGACAGTTGGTAAAATTCAGTTTTAACCAACTTCAACTGCCTAAAACTGCTCTAACTTTCTGTGTTAAATAATCAGGACCGATTGGTCTCATGATATACAGAAAACATACGAAAATTCATTACAATTCCTTCATTGTTCTTGATTTGTGCTTCTTGTGCTTAAAACACAAATTGTTATACTCCTTGTATTATTCTGATAGAGATTTTGAACAACCCAGGCATTGATAAGAGTCGAAATACTGTATACGAAAAGTGAACTCTACACGATACAAGCGAGTTATCCAGGAACATCACAAACACCCTAATTTACTAACAATTACAAGTGTAGAAAAATGATTGAATTTTTTTCGTAAATGCAAGAAGATCATGATAAATAATTATTTCCGTGAGACCAAATGAAACTTGGAATTGATTCGTTGGTTTGATATTAGAAAAAGTGGAATTATGAAATTAGTCACTTATAACTCACAAGCTTAAAAATAAAGTTGAAATAAAGGACATAATCGTGTAAAACATCATACACACAAAAAAACAGAAGAAGATGTACTTCGGTTACAAATAGTGTGTCATAAAACTATCTTTATCCGTGGCCAAAGTTATATCATATTAATCCATCCTTGATGGTATGTTGCAAAACCATTCATATTCCACATGGAAAACCATCGCTATTTGATATTTCGAAGTTTTAATCTCATTTTGTGACGAGTGTCTTCATAGATAGTTCTGCCCCTTTTATTAAACGACCTTTACCCGATTTATGTCGAAAAATAACGAGATCATTGTTGGTGACCGCCATAAACCAACACTAATACCCTTCGCAATGGATATTATTTGCAGGCTCTTTGTTACTGTTCCTAACTTTTTTTCTAGTAGTCTAACCCAAGGGGGTGAATGAGTCGAAATTTCGCAGAGCTCAACTCGACAATATTTTGTTTGGCTCGAACTCAGCGCGATAACTCGATAAGATTTCATGAGAGAAGCTCGAGCTTGGGTCGAGAAAGTTTGATTTAGGCTCGATCTTGGCTTGAATAGTTCAAATTATCTGTATTCAATAATCTGGACACTTTACTTGAATCGTTTTGCTAATTGAAACTTTTACTAAATTCCTTTACTTTTTCTAAGATTTTTTGAATCGTAAGGTTATCTTTCACCACATGAAAATTAAATTGCTCCTTAACCCCTATTATAAATTCTTACTAAAAATCCCACTGATCTATTGAGGTTAACTAAGAATCTGACATAAAATTAGTTTTAGATTTTGGTTTTTGCAAACACGCAAATGAGATAATGTTCTTGATTTCTTTACAGTTGTGATTAAAAGCGACATCTTATTATTGAAGGTAATTGGTTTTCCTTGATTAACATTACAAAAACCCTCGATATAAATAGATGTAAAGTGATAAGGCTTTGAGCCTATCCAACAATAATACAGCTAATCAAATATGTGCACAACTAAACATGACTAAGGCTATAATAAACATTCTAAAGATAAGATGCCCAATATTGAAAAGGGGTTAATAAAAGATATGCCGACTAATACGCCCCCGCAGTTGGAGCGTGAGAGGGATGGACGCTCAAACTAGACCGAAATTATTCAAACAAAGCTGAGGGAAGTTCTTTGGTGAAGATATCAGTATACTGGTAGCGGGAAGGTACATGTAGAACTCTAACCTGACCAGCGATAACCATATCATGGACGAAGTAAATGTCGATCTCAATGTGTATCGTCCGTTGATGTTGAACAGGGTTGACAGACATATAAACAGCATTAACGTTATCACAATAAACAAGAGTTGCAGTCGATAAAGGAAAGTGTAGCGCACGAAGAAGATTATGAAGCTATGCAGTCTCTGCCACAACGTTGGCAACACCCCGGTATTCAGCTTTGGCACTGGAATGTGAAAGAGTGTGCTGTCGTTTAGCGGACCAAGATAATAGGTTATCATCCAAAAAGACATAATAACCTAAGGTAGACCTGCGTGTAGATGAACAACCCGCCCAATCAGCATCAGTATAACCAACCAGAGAGGTAGTGAAGGATGCATATAAGTGATGGCCTAAATCCAAAGTACCCTGAACATATCGCAAGATACGTTTGAGAGCAGCTAAATGTGGCTCTCGCGGATCATGCATATAAAGACAAATCTGTTGAACTGCATAAGACAAATCTGGACGTGTAAACGTGAGATACTGAAGCCCCCCTGCAAGACTTCAGTACATAGTAGGATCCTGAACCGGAACCCCGTTCGGACCCAGTTTGGACTCCGTATCCACTGGTGTCCGAGAGGGGTTACAATTAACCATGTGAGCACGCTCAAGGAGCTAAAGAGCATACTTTCGCTGAGATAAAAACAAACCTATAGTGTGACGAACAGCAGAGATACCAAGAAAATAATTAAGTGCCCCGAGGTCAGTCATGTCAAACTCACGATGTAAAGAATCAATAAGTTACTGAAGAAGTGTTATCCACATATAAAAGAAGATAAGCAACCTGAGATCCCTGTCTATAAATAAATAAAGAAGAATTGCAACGACTGTGATAAAATCTGGCTCGTGTGGCATAACCTGCAAAACGCTGAAACCAAGCACAAGGTGCTTGTTTCAGTCTATATAAAGATCTTTGCAAATGACAAACATGGTTAGGGAACCTGGCATCAATAAAACCGGGTGGTTGATGCATGTAGACGGTCTCGGATAAATCACCATTAAGAAAAGCATTCTTAACATCAAGTTGGTGAATTGGCCACTTACAAGACACATCAAGGCTAAGAACCGTGCGAATAGTGGCTGGTTTGACAACCAGACTAAATGTCTCATCAAAATCAACACCAAGTTGCTGACTACTACCGTTAGCAACCAAACGAGCCTTATAACGGCTCGAAGTCCCGTTAGCATGAAACTTATGCTTAAATAACCACATAGAGCAAACCATATTAACACATGTGGGCCTTGGTACAAGTAACCAAGTGCCATTTTTAACCGACGCATTATACTCATCGTACATAACATTACGCCACTAGGGATCTTTTAAGGCGGCAGACGGATTTTTAGGAATAGGAGATATCAAGAAAGTATTTAGAGACAAGCGATCGATAGGTTTGACAATGCCTGATTGTGACCGTGTGATCATGGGATAAGTGCGGGGTGGTTCATTAACTAGGTCGATATTGGTTTGTGGATTTGGTGGATCGAATATGGGTGGTGGCAGCGGACTGGTTTGGGTTTGGGTGTTGTGTGGTTCGTGACAAGTGGGTTGGTTAGTGGGGAAAGTTGGGCCTAGTAAATTTGGGCCGGTGTGAGTATGACTTTGACTTGGATCGGTAATTGGTGGAGCAGTTAGGCTGCTCGTTTGGTGTGGGATGTTTGTGGAAGAATTAGGAAGTTTGGATGCAAGAGAAGTGAGGAGGGGGTAAGGTTGAGTATCGAGGAAGGTGTAAGAAGGTGGCGAGGACGGTGTCATAGATTTGTAAGGGAATTGTGTTTCGTCAAAGGTGACGTGTCGGGAGAGAATAATTTTGTTTGTCTCGAGGTTAAGGCAACGAAAACCACGATGATAGGCGGGATAGCCTAAAAAGATACATGGTGTGGCACGTGGGGCAAGTTTATGAGGTGAGTAGAGATGAGGGTAACATAGACACCCAAAGATGCGAAGGTGGGAGTAATCGGGTGGTTTGTTGAAAAGGCGTGTGAAAGGTATATCGTTATGGATTGCGGTAGAGGGTAAAAGGTTTAGGAGATAGGTAGCCATATGGAGGGCTTCGACCCAAAAGGTAGGGGGAGGTGTGCTTGAAAGAGAAGAGTACGAATGGTATTATTAATTGTTCGTATCATTCGCTCCGCCTTGCCATTTTGTTGGGAGGTTTTTGGGCAAGAGAATCTAAATTGGATGCCATTTTTAGCAAAAAGGGTGTGAAGTCGGTTATTATCGAACTCACCGCCATGATCACATTGGAAGCTTTTAATTTCACATTTAAATTGATTTTTAACATAGTTGCGAAAATGCAAAAATTTATCAAACATGTCAGATTTAGAACGAAGAGGATAAATCCATAGAAAATGAGAGAAATGATCAAGAAATAAGACATAATATTTGAAACCACTAGAGCTAACAATGGGTGATGTCCATAAATCAGAATGTATAATATCGAAACAATGTTTAACAATGGAAGTTGAACTATGAAAGGGAAGCTTCACATGTTTGCCAAGTTGGCAAGCGTGACAAATATGTGAAGACTTTTCTTTATTACATGAAATAAAACGACTAGAGACAAGCGAACGTAGCACTTGATCACCCGGATGTCCGAGGCGTTGATGCCACGTAGAAGCACTTGTCGAGAGAAAAGCAATAGGAAGAGTTGACGGCTTGGTAACTGGATAGAGATCGCCCGAACTGTCACATCGAAGGAGGATATGACGAGTCAAGTAATCCTTCACAGAAAAACCAAAGGCGTCAAATTCAATGGTACAATTATTATCCCTAGTGAACTGACGAACAGAAATGAGATTTTTAATTATATTGGGGGTTACAAGAACATTATGAAGATGAAGAGGGCGATGATGGGAAGGAATAATGCTATGGCCGGTGTTGGTGACGGGAATAGACTTGCCATCACCAACGTGAACAGATGGAAATAAGCGTTTATCAAAAATGGTACTTAAATTACTTGCATTAAAATTTAAATGAGAAGAGGCACCTGTATCCATGTGCCAAGTCGGGTCTTGCGGCGGCATAATGCTAAACGCACTTGGTAGAGTAGTATGCTGGGATGCATAAATAGCCGGAGCGGGACCGAGTATACCTTGACCGGGATGCGGCAATCTGTAATGCTTTTGTGGTGTAAACTGTTGAGCAACATTAGTCTTGTGAGCCACATATTGGGCTAGGGAACAGGTGAAAGCCATAAGAACAATCTTTTTTTTCGATGAACAGTACTTGCCGGTGAATAGTGACGCTGATGAACAGTAATTTTTTTTGATTTGGTGAAAAAAATGACTGTGAGGTAGAGAAAGAATAGGGGAGGGGACGACTGAGATGAGATTTTAGGAGTGGATCGATATTGGCTGTGATACCATATTGAAGGTAATTGGTTTTCCTTGATTATTTCTCACAAATGACAAGGTATATATAGATTACAAAGGGGATGGGCTTGAGCCCAAGATAACTACGATACAGCTAATGATGACAAAGCATCCAAAAATATATCAACTAATTTAGGAAGGTAACTAATCAAATATCAATCAAATATATTGACTAATAGATTTAGCCTTAATTTGGTATTAAGTTCATGGAGAATTTTGCAGATAGATCATATATTTATAGTTTTGGAAATTTTTGCTTCCCATAATGTTTTTGCACAGAATAATTAATCCTTTTTTTACTTTGATAAGACAATTGAGGAGGCTCATACAAAAGTTGATGACAAGATTGACAAGGAAGAATGGAGGAGGCTTGTACTTCATCATCCGTCTCTCTTGAAGAATATGACGCTTCACTACCTCAAGTAAGTTTCATATAATAATAAGATTTTGGTTTATTATTTATTGGTGAATATTTTGAAGGATATTTTGGACATTTATAAGTCGAAAGGTTTAAGCAACAATTCTGAGTTAGAGAATAAGCGAAAGAGTTTGTAATCTTTTTTCATTCTTTTTTATTTTCTTTTTCTTTTAGGTGTTACTAGCAGGGTACTCGCGCGTTACGGCGGCGGATAATAAAATTTTCGACGAACAATATTTTTAATTTTATGTTTTCCTTACAACGACATCCCGAAAAATGACAACCTTATGTTTGAGTAACTTTATGTAATTGGTTATTTTTTATTTATGTTTTAATTGGTTGTAGCTTGTTTATATTGTACAATGTGGAAATATTGTTGTAGTTTTGAGTAATTGGTTGTTTTTAAAGTAGTATTAATTATGTGTTTTAATGTATTTGTGCATTAAAAGGTTGTAAACATAGCTTTCAAACTTGTATTGCTATTACTTAAATGTTTTACTTAATTTTTTGGCATTAATAAAAAGAAAGAATGTTATAATATTTAATATTGTTTGCATTAAAAGTTACTATACAATATGCTTTAATAGTTGTATATACTTAATTTTT
>BQNB010012430.1:24797-79187 GCA_026074375.1 Tanacetum coccineum
ATCAACAGGTATAACGGTAGTAGAGTCAGCCGGAGCTAAGCGCTCCTCCTCCTCCTCGTCTTCCTTATCCTCCTCGTCCTCATCCTCATCATTGGCGTCATCCCTAGATAAATCGCCGTCATTATCATCTCCATCATCTCCCCCGTCCATAGGATAGTCCATCGGACCATCCTCTGTCTCATCATCCTCATACTCCTCTAGGATCCTCCTCGGGATCCGACTCAGTAATGTATCCGGGTGACTCAGCAGTGGGTGAGTCAATAGGTGGTAATGGCTGTTCCTCAGCCGGAAACTCGTGGTCGTCCTCTAATGGTATGTACTCGGGATATATAGGCTCCGGCACATAGTTAGGGTCATGTGCCTGAATGAACATAGGTTCGCGCTCATCCTCATCCTGAGGAACTGGTAGTATCTGTAGATTCTCTGGACCTAGTATAAAATCTGGTGACGGTGGGGCTACTGGCTGTAGCGGGAGTCCGTCGTATCCTAGTACGATAACCCGTGGTATGCCTCCCTCCGATAACCCCTCATAATCGGCTCCCCAGAAAGCTCTGCCGGGCTCGGAGTCGGTGTAGACGGAAGTGTATGTAACATCAGACGTCGCTGAAGACATGGTTACTGCAAAAAGTAAAATAACTTACATAAGTATTACTTATAAGAAAAATCGATAAGATATGTTTGTAAGGCTTTAATAATAAAGCTCTTATAGTAATATACGTAATATCATTTATATACACGTATATTAATCAGGTAAGCACTTAGTACCCTACTAATGCTAAGGCAATGCATGTCATGTAAGCATGTATGCGCTAGACGTAAACAAGTAATGCATGCATGTCCCTCACAAATCCCATTTGTGAAAACAGTTTTGAAAGTGGTTATAGTCCAGACAAAAACTTTTGACCTGGTTCTCTATAACCTAGGCTCTGATGCCAATCTGTAACACCCTCAAATCTGAGTATGCAGCGGAATGTTGAATATCCGAAGGCGTTACATTATTGGGTCAATAGCACAAGATCAGAGAACGACTACTAACGTGTCGTAAGATACATGGGATTAACAAATGCTTGTGTGTTACATAAGCTCATGGCTATCAAAATGGTTCCACAAACATAGTTAAAAGATTTCGGTTTATATAACAATTTTCCCTCCCCAAAGTGAAATAAGACCCCAAATCTTAAGTGTTTGACCTCTTCAATTAATTGACTCTCCCAATGTACGACGCACCTCGTGCCTATTGACCTGAAAAACATCTTAAAAAAAAACGCAACATAAAGTGGTGAATTCATAGGTTTATGTAAAACATGGTAGGCCCTGCAGATTTTCAGTGTATGATTAAGCAACAGATGCAAACAACCTATAAAAGTAATTACCGTTTTCCTAAGCTCATGACACGAGTCTCGACGTATATGAATGCAATTATAAATGCCAAACGGTGTCCGTGAATGAATGTGCTACCCCTGCAACATCCCAAATTCGACATGGTATGCGTACGTCCCCAGTGATCGCTATCAACACCGAACGGGGAGTCCAATCCCTAATAGATCTATCCATAACATTCGTGCCCCAGCACAATGTAATTCCCAAACTACATCTATGCCAATTACGTTATGATCATGGACATAAAGGGGTTATGGTAACTTAGGCAAACACGTAATCATGGCATAAAATGTACACTTGCGTCCAGTTTGTAAAACAAAGCATGTTATCACCCCAAGGATGTAAATCATTTAGATAATTGTAAAGCATGGGGCTATGAACTCACCTTAGCCGGTAGTTCTCTGAATGATAACAAATATCCAAGTAAGCAGTGGATCACACCGTTAAGCACCTAAGCAAGTACGGTCAAGTCTTAGTTTACACAGTTAAACTAATGACTCATTGTATAAACTAAATCCCATTTAAGTTTATATATACCGTGATCACTTGTGCGGTGATGCACAAGATCATTGTATTTATACTGTCGATGGTTCTCGAGAAACGTGAAATCATTATTAATAAATATACTTTATTTATTAAATTGTTATCAAATAGTTCGATGTCCGAATATCTAAATGTTCGACCGACGCGTTAAATGTTTCACTTTCGTTTCATAAACGTACCCGTAGGTTTTTAGTTATTACCTTTTAGTCCTTAGGTGTATAAACATATACTTTTTATATTTTTTTTTTTTGTACTTTTATATTTTAAACCTTTCAGTTTCGAAAGTGTCATAACTAGTCCTTTAACCTTACAAATTTTATAACTTAGATCCATATGTTTTTAAAATATTCCAAAACAGTCCCTTCGGAGTTATTGTAAATTTCGAATAATAACCAAATTAACCCCTTATTTTACGAAAACTACATTTTTAGGTCCATTGAGTTGTGAAAGTGCCATTTTTAATCCCATATTAAATCCGACCAGTGCATTTGGTAGCCTTTAGTTTAGTCCCAATAAGCAACAAAAAATTGTTTCGGCTTAAAAATAAGCTATCCGAGCTTATTTTTGGCTTAACTGGCCTTATTGGGCCCGTTAAGGTCCGTTTAGCTTTTTAAGGAGGTCCGTTATAAGATTGTTTTAAACAGTCGAAGTAACGTAATAACGCTCATATGGGGCTGGTTCAGCTAAAAATAAGGCTCGGTGCTCATATCGAAGCTTATTTCGAGCGTAGGGCTTACGGGCCAATCGCCTTTAACCCGAATAGAACCTTATTAGGTTTCTTATGCATTTTAGCTTATTTCCCATTTTGTTTCACTTAGGCCTTAATCTGTTCATTTTTCGAGCTTTATTTTAAAAATAAGCAAATAAGCTCTTCTATTGGGCCGGTTTGGGCTCGTTATGGGCCCGATAGGGATTGAGGGTGTTTCGTTGGGTCCATTAGGGTCCGTTATGCTCATCTAGGTCTAATAAGCACCTTGGGGGTCGGTTTGCTTATTTAGCTTGTTCGATAAGCTAAGTAAGGCAAACTTTGGGCCTATTGGGCCCGGTAGTGACCCGATAAGGGTTTAGAGTTGGGGGGGGGGGGGGGGCCCTACTCCCCTTGGTCCAATGACCTTTCTATGATTTCTAGAAGGCTTCTCGACTGCTTAAGTTCTCGAATAAGCTGTGGGGGCTTATTAGTGGCGTAGGGCTTATCTCATGGACTCGGTAATGGGCTTGAAAAGCCCGGTAAGGGTTCGTTTGGTTCCAAAAGAAAAACGAGTGGTTCCTCTAGGCCCTTAAGTCCATGTCAAGCTCGTTAAGTCGTATAAGCACACGAATAAGCTTTCTAGCTTATTGTGGCTTATGAGCTCACATTGGGCTCGCGAAAGGGCTAGTAGGTCCATTAAGGGTTCGGTTGGGTTCCTAAACGAGACGGGAGCCCTAGGTGAATCAAAATAAGCACTTCCCATTATGTTTAGCCCGAGTGGCTTATTAATAAGCCGGCGTACTCATTACTAAGTCCATCGGGGCCTTGTGGGGCTTGACCCGTGAGCTTGCTTGGATTTTGAAAGATCCCTAGTGGCCCGATACCCTTTTAGTAACATGTACGACTCGAATTGCTTTGCCCTAGTTATATGTCATGTGACCAACTCATTTACACGTTGCGTTTTACATGCAAAGTGTTCGTTTATCTCGTAAACACGCACACCAAGTCATGTTTTGTATGCCAATTTTGGCAAATGGTTACGTAGAGATTTTTCATATAAGTCGAAATATACCAAGTGATTATGCGCATGATTTTGCTTTCCTTGTATTTTAAACGATACGTTAAGTCTTGACTCGTAACTTAACTTGTTTTATACATGCTGCGAAAGCTTTCACCACACAAAAGGAAACATACGCTACACTAGGCACGCACCCTTCCTATATAATGCGACATACATTTAATAATTCAAAAAGGAAAAGATACTATGAACGTAAAGTGTCGTTGTGACTTACAAGGATCCTATGGCTTTGTGATGGAGGAGTGGGCGCGTAGTGTACCAATCCCTAGCTCGTATAACCCTTGTGTGACAACCTTAAGCTTTATGAAGCTGGCGAATAATGAAGTGAAGGTGTGTTTGCTCGCGGATTTGTATCCCGATACAAGAGAGGAAGTGTTTGGTATTGTAAGTTTAAGACAAAGGTCTAAGTGTAGTGTGTAGAGCTTATTTTATAGGCAAGTAATTTTAGTTACAATCCTAGTACCCCCCAGAACAAAACCAAACCGTGCCCTTAGAGGTAGTATTCAGGACTGGATGCTAGTTAATCTCCATGGTTTAAGTTAATACCACTTAGTCACAAGTTTTAAAATGAAGTTAGTTGGTGGTACAAGATTTAGTTAGCTAGGCAAATCATATTGCTTATGTTTTGTCTTCTTAGGCTAGATCGCCGGCACAAAGAAAGGAAAAGAAGCCATAGGTTAATATCCATTGTGGTCATTGTTCATTAGGGAACCCTTAGGACCAAAAAATTTATTACCTAGTCTAAGTACATGTACCTTTTAAGGATCATTAGGAAGATTTGTGCTAGCTAATGTCCACATGGGACGATTTTTAGGCGAGTTACTTGCCAAGTTTCGGGTTCCAAGTGATATAAACACAAGACTTGATTTAGTTTTGTGTTTAGGCTTTTAAATTGGGTATTGGTTTGAGTCTAGGTAAGTCTAGGCATTTCCGGGGTGCGTCCAAATGTATTTTATCGCGAAACGTAACCCTTTTACGTGACCAATAAAAATAAAATACTCAAAGTACAATAATTATTCTTAAAATAATCATTCCTTACTTGTTTGGTGTAAACCTTAATTTATTTGGTGACCGTTTACGTTTATTGGTTATTTCTAGTCTACGCGGTTTAGCTTAAAAGTAAATATTAAAAGTAAACGCGTATCGGACTAAAATAAATAGTGATCATTAATATAGTCGTACAATGACACGAAAATGAGAAATGTTACAGTCTCCACCCGTTAAAAGAGCTTTGTCCTCAAAGCTTAAGACCTTGTAGTAGATGACGAAGCCCGGTTTGTGAAGAGTTGTGGGTATTTTTGTTTGAACGAATCTTCACGTTCCCAGGTGAACTCAGGGCCCCGCCTAGAGTTCCGCAACCTTAACAGTGGTAGCCGGGATCCCCGCTCAATCGTTTGATCTCCCGTTTCCATGTATATTGCATCAACGGGCTCTTCCACAAACTGAGCGTATCTTCGCCATGAATTCCTTCTAACGGCATGACTAATGGTTCATCGGCATAACATTTCTTCAGATTTGATACATGGAAGGTGTGGTGAACTCTGCTCAACTCTTGAGGAAGTTCCAGCCTGTAGGCAACCTTTCCAACCTTTGCTAATACTTTGAAAGGTCCGACGTATCTCGGGTTCAGCTTGCCCCGCTTACCGAACCGTACGACTCCTTTCCAAGGTGAGACCTTTGAGCTAACTCAGTCTCCAACTTCAAACGCCATCTTTTCCCGCTTACCGATCAGCGTAGCTCCTTTTGACAATCCCGGTGCCGCTTGCATCCTTTGCCTTGAAGCAGGACGATCTTTTTTTTCTCCCGTTGTTTTCCTGGATTATTCTGACATTAGTTTGGCTATCCCCAACCTCCGGCCCGCATAATTGGTGATCGACATTTTCGACCATACAGTGCCTCATAGGGGGCGGCCTTTATGCTAGCGTGATAACTGTTGTTATAAGAGAACTCGGCCAATGGCAAATGCTTAACCCAGCCTTTGCCAAAATCGATCACGCAAGCACGTAGCATGTCCTCGAGAGTTTGAATGGTCCTCTCGCTCTGGCCGTCAGTTTCTGGATGATACGCATGATTGCTCAATGCTAATATCCCGTAACCCAAAAGCTTTTTGAAAATGATCTCCAGAAATTTCGAAGTGAATCTCCCATCACGCTCACAGAAAATGAGGCAGGTATCCCTGTGCCCTTGCCACTAATCCTGTTCAATACACCATGCCAATTATCCAACGGATCATTTCTCCCGTATTGGCAGAAAGTGAGCAATTTTGTAAGTCTATCCACGAATCACCCAATGGTGTCCGAAACCTTGTGACGACCTAGGAAGTTTTGGTAATAAAATCCATTGTTTCTAATTATCCCACTTCTCCCCCCACTCACTATTTTTTGTTGTACTACAATCCTGATGGCACTTTGGTGTTCGGCCTTGACTCTTCACCATGTCAGAGCATATTGCTACTATAACGTGTGCAAAGTCAACCTTCAGTTTATGCCACACAAAATATTCCTTCACATCTTGGTACATACCCTTTTCGGAACCGGGATGGATAGAATAATTTCGACTTGTGGAATTCGTAGCATAATCACGGATATTATCCCATAGCAAGGTATCCAACTCCTGCTTCTGTGTAAGCATATTTTGTCCCCCACGGCACGCGGTTTCCAGTCTTTGCCTTGGGTATATCCCTTTGGATCATACCTCCTATCGTCTTCATATTACGATGTTCTCATGGTTTCTGGGCTCGATCTGAGCTTCTAGTATTCGTTTGGGGGAAGACCAAAACCAATTGTCTTAACTAAGGCTCGAACCCGCAATGGCCTCAATCCGTTCCTTTACGGCTCACGCATCGGCCACTAACTTAGCTTTCCGGATGAACGAATATCCACAGTCTAGTCACTCAGCAATTCTAGCCAACGGCGTTGCCTCATGTTAAGCTCCTTCTGATCGAGAATGTGAATGTAAGGCTTTTTATGTCGGTGAATACGGTGCATCTGGTTCGTATAATAAGTGTCCTTCCATATTTTAGGCAAACACACCGATCCAAGTTCCAAATCGTGCTGGTGTAGTTCTTCATCGTGAACTTTTTAACTGTCGAGAGGCAATAGGCAATCACCTTCTCTCTCTAGCATTAACACCGCAACCCTAAGCCTTTGTAAGACGCATCACAAGATAACCACAAAGTCCTCTACGCTTCCTTCAGGTAAAGCCAAATGGGGCACTGCACAACTTCTGCTTTATCAACTGGAAAGCGTTCTCCTCCTTTTCTCCCCAATCAAACTTGATTCCTTTCTGAGTAAGTTTCGTCATTGACTTAGCAATCTTCGAAAATCCTTCTATGAACCTTCGATAGTAACCCGCAAGACCTAGAAATTGGCGGATCTCCGTTGGTGTCCTTGGAGATGCCCAATCCTTGATAGACTCTATCTTGGCCGGGTCCACATTATGCACTCTACGAATCAATACGATTTCCGAGAAATTGTACCTTCGGGATCCAAAACTCACATTTTGAAAACTTTGCGTACAACTTCTCCTCCTTAAGCAATTCCAAAATTGTTTTAAGGTGTTCTTCATGCTCCCTTTCGTTCTTTGAATAAATAAGTATTGGCATCGATGAAGACAATTACGAACTTATCCAGGTAAGGTTTGCACACTCGGTTCATGAGGTCCATGAATACCGCAGGTGCGTTTTGTAATCCGAATGGCATAACCTGGAACTCGTAATGACCGTACCGAGTTCGAAATGCCGTCTTTGGAACGTCTTGTTCTCGTACTCTAAGTTGGTGATACCCGGATCTCAGATCTATCTTCGAATAAATGCTGGATCCTTGAAGTTGATCGAACAAATCGTCGATTCTCGGGAGTGGATAACGATTCTTTACTGTCAGTTTGTTTAACTCGCGGTAGTCGATGCACATCCTGAATGAACCGTCCTTCTTTTTGACAAATAAGACCGGGGCTCCCCAAGGTGAGGAACTAGGCCTTATGAAACCTTTGTCAGAAAGCTCTTGTAGTTGTTCTGACAATTCCTTCATTTCGGATGGGGCCAATCGATATGGTGCTCGAGCTACGGGTGCGGCTCCTGGAACTAAGTCGATTTGAAATTCCACCGGTCGAGTTGGAGGAAGACCGGGCAAATCCTCGGGAAACACTTCTGGGAAATCTCGGACGATTGGTACGTCCTCTATCTGTTTCCTTTCCGACTTGTCCTCCTTTTTCTTTGCGGATATTTGTGCCAAAAAGACCTGGCATCCCTTGGCCATGTACTCTTGGGCTTTTGAACATGATATAACTGTCAACCGGGATTCTCTCCCGTTGCTACTTTCGTCTCCGCAAAAAGTCAAAGTTTCATTCCCGTAGGGAACTTGAACAAGTTTCTCATCGCATACGATCACAGCGTGATATTTTCTTAACCAGTCCATGCCGATAATGACGTCGAAACTACCCAGTTCTACTGGCATTAGATCTATGTTGAATGGATGGTCTAAGAAATTCAAGGTGCAACCTCGTATAATGGTGTCTATCTTGACTAATTTTCCATCACAAACTCTACACCATAGCAATTTTCTATGAGTGGGGCGATGTTTATCAAGGAACTAAATGCAGTGGATATAAAACTTCTATCGGCACCAGTGTCGAATAAGATAGATGCATAGTGGTTATTTAAGAGGAACGTACCGGTGACGACATTTGCATCAGGGTTCCCTGGTGCATTTCCCCTCTTCTCTGCATTTCCAACTGCATAGACCCATCCTTGTGCATTCCCATTTCCTCCATTTTTATTCTTCAGTTTTGGACAATCTCTTTTGAAGTGTCCTGGTGCTCCACACTCAAAACAACCGTTCCCTTTGGGAGTTGCCCCATTGCCCTTCTGAGTGTTAGCAACATTTGTGTTACCAGTACTCCTGCAATCGCGGGCAAAGTGCCCTATCTTGTTGCACTTGTGACACCTTTGAGTGCACGGGCCATTATGGTGAAGATGGCACTTGTTGCACTTGGGCAAAGATCCCCCATACGGCTTCCTTTCGCCTGTCCCCATGTTGTAGGCTCTGGCGACATTCTGCCTTTTGAAGGGTTGCTGTTGGTGTCCATGGTTGTTTCTGGATGAATCATCAGCCTTCCTTTTGTTGTCTGATTGCCTTTCAGCATAGGTGAGGAGTTTTCGATCCATCAAGCAATTTGCCAACACAATAGTCTCATCCAATGACTTGGGTTGTAGCAGCTTTGACAGTTCCCATAAATTTGTCAGGAAGGTCCCCCTAAGGTACTTGTCAACTTTCTCAGTCTTTCCATGGCAACAAACTTATGGAACATATCAGGTTAACTCTTGGAAACTCAGTGTACGCTGGTAAGTCGTTTGTCCCTTGACTTTTAGGTTCCCCACACTCGATTACCAGTTTCTTTGATTTCACCTAGCGGACAATACTTGTCCGCACTTTCTTCTCCTGAGTACTTCCCCAAGTCATGGCATATGCCTCTGGACCCTAAGGTTTCTTATCTGAACCATACCACCAAGTCAGAGCAGCACCTACAGATTGCAGGTGGCAAACTTTACCATGGTTTCTCACGGCACAACCACTGATATTAAAAACTGACTCCCACCATCTTTTTCAATCCATCAGTTAAACCGACTTACGCCTTCAGCCCCCTTTTGAAAGTTCAAAGGTTGGCACTTCATGTAAATCAGCGTAAAAAGCAGGACGCGCATTTGCAATGTTTCTTCGGTTATCTCCGAGCGAACTATGGCTTCCCTCCCCATTGGTGGAGTTACGCAAGAGAGCATGATCGATCCTTGCTTGGATGGATTCGGGTTATGTTTATGTATTGGGTTGGTGTCGTTGAACTGGACATTTTTGGTCCCTCTTCTGGTCGTAGTATTAGCCATGAATTGTCTAGATCACAAAAGACAAAACATGGGGTTATAAGGAACCGAATAAATAATATGTAGATGATATAATCCACACCTGAGAAGGTAATATAGTAACAAAGTGACCCATCCATTTCATTCATTACTTTTGAAAATTTTACAATGAAAGAAGCGTCTGAATACCCATAATACAATACAAAAGATCTAAGGCATGCCTAGCGGGGTGAACCCCTAAACTTAAGCAGGCCTGTACAATGACCTAGCAAAATTACAATAACATAATCACTAGAATGTGACTGTCATCAGCGTCCCCAGATCCCTCCTGGTGATCTGGAATCCTGCCTCTGTCCTGACTGTCCAGCTGTCCATCTCCGCTGCTCTCGCAGTGCAAACACCTCAGCCGCATTGCGCTCATCTCTACGCCAACAAACTCAGATGACTCGAGGAGTCTCTACCATCTTCCTAGACGCCTACGATCAGTCTCTCAGAAGTGCTTCAATCACCTGCTGCATATGAAAGCAGTCTCGTGTACCTGGTGCTGTGGCTGAATTAGAGTACTCTGCATCTGTAACGTGTCTGTGTGCTTAGATAGGTCTCATGTGCATACACATGATCACGATGGGTCTGAAGCTCCTGATGAGTTACCTTGGTCTCAATCCTAATCCGAACGAGCCCAAGCCTCCAGCGGAAAGCATAGAGGCCCTCCTCCTCCACCATACCCATTACGGTCTCCTGAGAGTCATCCTATCCCCCATAAGTAATCGAACACCGCTGCGAGTTCATATCAACTCCAGTGATATACGAGACCTACCAAACCTAGAGCATCCTCAAGTAGAGCATTACAAGTCCTGTTATCACGCTCATGGAGCTTTCAGCAAGCTCTACGACCTAGTGTTGACCTCTCCCACGGTCATAGGTGCTATCTCTGGAGTTTCCTCTGCCGGATCTACCCAAGTATCCCTAATCCCGTACCCAACATCTCTAATCCCCTGTTGCCTCTCCTCAGCATCTACCGTGCTGATAAACCCATAATCTATCCCTTGACCTCTGACAGGTCTAGCAGTGTGAACTCAATCCGCTTCCCCGACCTCATATCTGGAGAGTAGTAGTGACAAATGCAACCTCGTTGGCGGGGAGGCTTTCAGGCTCGGGCATATCATCCCGTAACGATCAACAGTGATGTGTGGGTAGAGAGGTGAGGTAGTGGTGGTAATGGGGGTGGTGGTAATGGCGGCAGTACCCTGCATCAAATGAGGGGCCTGGTTTTTGGGTTGAACCCAGATGATTGGGGTAAAGGTGAGAATGACAGTGGAGTCTATGCACCTAGCAAGGGCGCTCCCAGCAGAGGTGGTGAATAGGGAGATGGGTGGTGATGGAGATGGAGTCGTCATGGCCAGAAGTCTCTCAACCTCTGCCTCTGGTGGAAGGGATATGGAAGTCCTAGAGTGGTCGGATGGTAATCCCTAGCCTCCAATGGTATTGTCAGTGAGGTGGGTACAATAGGCTCTGTTCCCTCAGGTGGGGAAACAGGCTCATCAACAGGTATGATGGTAGTAGAGTCGGCCGGAGCTAAGTGCTCCTCCTCCTCCTCGTCCTCCTCATCCTCCTCGTCCTCATCTCAGCTCTGGCGTCATCCCTAATGAGTCGCCGTCATCATCATCTCCATCATCTCCCCCGTCCATAGGATAGTCAACCGGACCATCCTCTGCCTCATCATCCTCGTACCCCTCTGGATCCTCCTCGGGATCCGACTCAGTAATGTATCCAGGTGACTCAGCAGTGGGTGAGTCAATAGGTGGTAATGGCTGTTCCTCAGCCGGAAACTCGTGGTCGTCCTCTAATGGTATGTACTCGGGATATATAGGCTCCGGCACATAGTTAGGGTCATGTGCCTGAATGAACATAGGTTCGCGCTCTCATTCCTCAATCCTGAAAGGAAACCTGTGTAGCGGTAATTCTCTTCTATCTAATCTCTGCTTCTACTCAATCTTCTACTTCTCTATTCTTCTTATCTTCTTACTCTCTATCTCTGGACCTAGTATAAAATCTGGTGACGGTGGGGCTACTGGCTGTAGCGGGAGTCCGTCGTATCCTAGTACGATGACCCGTGGTATGCCTCCCTCCGATATCCCCTCATAATCGGCTCCCCAGAAAGCTCTGCCGGGCTCGGAGTCGGTGTAGACGGAAGTGTATGTAACATCAGACGTCGCTGAAGACATGGTTACTGCAAAAAGTAAAATAACTTACATAAGTATTACTTATAAGAAAAATCGATAAGATATGTTTGTAAGGCTTTAATAATAAGGCTCTTATAGTAATATACGTAATATCATTTATATACACGTATATTAATCAGGTAAGCACTTAGTACCCTACTAATGCTAAGGCAATGCATGTCATGTAAGCATATATGCTCTAGACGTAAACAAGTAATGCATGTATGTCCCTCACAAATCCCATTTGTGAAACCAGTTTTGAAAGTGGTTATAGTCCAGACAAAAACTTTTGACCTGGTTCTCTATAACCTAGGCTCTGATGCCAATCTGTAACACCCTCAAATCTGAGTATGCAGCGGAATGTTGAATATCCGAAGGCGTTACATTATGGGTCAATAGCACAAAATCAGAGAAAGACTACTAAACGTGTCAGATTGGGAAAAAAAGAACATTGGATAACAAAATGCTTGTTTTTTTCCATAAGCCCTTTATTTTCCCAAAAATAGGCTTCAAAGGGTTCACAAAATAGATAAAATTTCGGTTTATAACACTTTTCCCCCAAGTAATAAGACCCCAAATCTTAAGTGTTGACTCTTCAATTATTGACTCCCAATGTATCGACGCACCTCGTGCCTTATTGACCTGAAAAACATGCTTAAAACGTCAACATAAAGTTGGTGAATTCATAGGTTTATGTAAAACAATGGTAGGACCGCAAGATTTTCAAGTGTATGATTAAGCAACAGATGCAAACATCATAAAAGTAATTACGTTTCCTAAGCTCATGACACCGAGGCTCGACGTATATGAATGCAATTATAAATTGCCAACTGGTGTCCGTGAATGATGTGCTAACCCTGCAACATCCCAAATTCGACATGGTATGCGTTCGTTCCCAGTGATAGCTAGTCACCCGAACGGGGAGTGTCAATCCCTAATAGATCTATCCATAACATTCGCGCCCGCACAATGTAATTCCCAACTACATCTATGCAATTAACAGTTCATGATCATGGACATAAAGGGGTTATGGTAACTTAGGCAAACATGTAATCATGGCATAAAAGTACACTTGCGTCCAGTTTGTAAAACAAAGCATGTTCTCACCCCAAGGATGTAAATCATTTAAATAATTATAAAGCATGGGGCTATGAACTCACCTTAGCCGGTAGTTCTCTGAATGATAACAAATATCCAAGTAAGCAGTGGATCACACCGTTAAGTACCTAAGTAAGTACGGTCAAGTCTTAGTTTGCATATTTAAACTAATGACTCATGGTATAGACTAAATCCCATTTAAGTTTATATATACCGTGATCACTTGTGCGGTAATGCACAAGATCATTGTATTTATACCGTCGATGATTCTCGAGAAACGTGAAATCATTATTAATAAATATACTTTATTTATTAAATTGTTAACAAATAGTTCGATGTCCGAATATCTAAATGTTCGACCGACGCGTTAAATGTTTCACTTTCGTTTCATAAACGTACCCGTAGGTTTTTAGTTATTACCTTTTAGTCCTTAGGTGTATAAACATATACTTTTTATATTTTAAACCTTCCGGTTTCGAAAGTGTCATAACTAGTCCTTTAACTTACGAAATTTATAACTTAGATCCTTATGGTTTTAAAATATTCCAAAACAGTCCCTGGAGTTATTGTATTTCGAAAATAACCAAACTAACCCCCTTATGTTTCGAAGACTACATTTTTAGTCCCTTGAGTTGTGAAAGTGCCATTCTAATCCCAATTAAATCCCGACAAATGGCATTTGGCCTTATTTAGTCCCAATAAGCCAACAAAAATTATTTCGGCTCAAAATAAGCTATCCGAGCTTATTTTTGGCTTAACGGGCCTTATTGGGCCCGTTAAGGTCCGTTTAGCTTTTTAGAGGTCCGTTATAGATTTAATAAGTCTAAGTATCGTTAATAAGCTCATATGGGGCTGTTAAGCTTAAAATAAGCTCGGTGAGCTTATTGAAGCTTATTTCGAGCTTATTGGGCTTACGGGCCCAATAGCTTTACCCGAATAGAACCTTATTGGTTTCTTAGGCATTTTAGCTTATTTCCCATTTGTTTCACTTAGCTTAATCTGTTTCATTTTCAGCTTATTTAAAATAAGCAAATAAGCTCTTCTATTGGGCCGGTTTGGGCTCGTTATGGGCCCGATAGGGATTGAGGGTGTTTCGTTGGGTCCATTAGGGTCCGTTATGCTCATCTAGGTCTAATAAGCACCTTGGGGGTCGGTTTGCTTATTTAGCTTGTTCGATAAGCTAATAAGCAAACGGTTGGGCCTATTGGGCCCGGTAGTGACCCGATAAGGGTTTTAGGAGTTGGGCCCTAATCCCCTTGGGTCCAATGACCTTTCTATGATTTCTAGAAGGCTTCTCGACTGCTTAAGTTCTCGAATAAGCTGTGGGGGCTTATTAGTGGCGTAGGGCTTATCTTATGGACTCGGTAATGGGCTTGAAAAGCCCGGTAAGGGTTCGTTTGGTTCTAAAAGAAAAACGAGTGGTTCCTCTAGGCCCTTAAGTCCATGTCAAGCTCGTTAAGTCGTATAAGCACACGAATAAGCTTTCTAGCTTATTGTGGCTTATGAGCTCACATTGGGCTCGCGAAAGGGCTAGTAGGTCCATTAAGGGTTCGGTTGGGTTCCTAAACAAGACGGGAGCCCTAGGTGAATCAAAATAAGCACTTCCCATTATGTTTAGCCCGAGTGGCTTATTAATAAGCCGCGACTTATTAATAAGTCCTCGTTGGGCCTTGTGGGGCTTGACCCGTGAGCTTGCTTGGATTTTGAAAGATCCCTAGTGGCCCGATACCCTTTTAGTAACATGTAAGACTCGAAATTGCTTGCCCTAGTTATATGTCATGTGACCAACTCATTTACACGTTGCGTTTTTACATGCAAGTGTTCGTTTATCTCGTATACACGCACCCAAGTCATGTTGTTGCATTTTTGGCAAATGTTTACGTATAGATTTTCATATAATTCGAATATACCAAGTGATTATCGCATGAGTTGCTTTCCTTGTATTTTAAACGATACGTTAAGTCTTGACTCGTAACTTAACTTGTTTTATACATGCTGCGAATGCTTTCACCACACAAAAGGAAACATACGCTACACTAGGCACGCACCCTTCCTATATAATGCGACATACATTTAATAATTCAAAAAGGAAAAGATACTATGAACGTAAAGTGTCGTTGTGACTTACAAGGATCCTATGGCTTTGTGATGGAGGAGTGGGCGCGTAGTGTACCAATCCCTAGCTCGTATAACCCTTGTGTGACAACCTTAATGCTTTATATGCTTGGCGAATAATGAAGTGAAGGGTGTTTGCTCGCGGTTTGTATCCCGAACAAGAGAGGAGTGTTTGAGTGTTTGTAAGTTTAAGAAAAAGGTCTAAGTGTATGTGTAGGAGCTTATTTATAGGCAAGTGAGTTTAGTTACATCTCCTAGTCCACAACAAAACCAAACCGTGCCCTTAGGAGGTGGTTTCGAGACTTGCTAGTTAATCTCACATGGTTTTAAGTTAATACCACTTAGTACAAGTTTTAATGAGTTAGTTGTGGTACAAGATTTAGTTAGCTAGGCAAATCTTATGATTTTTGTGTTTTCTTATTGCTAGATCGCGGCACAAAGAAAGAAAAGAAGCCATAGGTTAATATCCATTGTGTCATAGTTCATTAGGGAACCATTAGGACAAGATTTAATTACCTAGCCTAAGTACATGTACCTTTTAAGGATCATTAGGAAGATTTGTGCTAGCTAATGTCCACATGGGACGATTTGTTGTGGTTTCACTTGTCCTTATTCGACTTTAGAGTGATATAAACACAAGACTTGATTAATTTTTGTGTTTAGGCTTTTAAAGTGGGCATTGGTTTGAGTCTAGGTATGTCTAGGTATTTCCGGGGTGCGTCTAAATGTATTTTATCGCGAAACGTAACCCTTTTACGGGACCAATAAAAATAAAATACGCGAAGTACATAATTATCTTCAAAATAATTATTTCTTACTTGGTTGATGTAAACCTTAATTTATTTGGTGACCGTTTACATTCATTGATTATTTCTAGTCTACGCGGTTTAGCTTAAAAGTAAATATTAAAAGTAAAACGCGTATCGGACTAAAATAAATAGTGATCATTAATATAGTCGTAAAATGACACGAAAATGAGAAATGTTACAGTCTCCACCCGTTAAAAGAGCTTTGTCCTCAAAGCTTAAGACCTTGTAGTAGATGACGAAGCCCGGTTTGTGAAGAGTTGTGGGTATTTTTGTTTGAACGAATCTTCACGTTCCCAGGTGAACTCAGGGCCCCGCCTAGAGTTCCAGCGAACCTTAACCAGTGGTATCCGGCTCCGCTTCAATCGTTTGATCTCCCGTTCCATGATTTCAACGGGCTCTTCCACAAACTGGAGCTTATCGTCAACATGAATTCCTTCTAACGGCATGACTAATGGTTCATCGGCATAACATTTCTTCAGATTTGATACATGGAAAGTGTGGTGAACTCTGCTCAACTCTTGAGGAAGTTCCAGCCTGTAGGCAACCTTTCCAACTTTTGCTAATACTTTGAAAGGTCCGACGTATGTGGTGAACTCTGCTCAACTCTTGAGGAAGTTCCAGCCTGTAGGCAACCAAACCGTACGACACCTTTCCAAGGTGAGACCTTGAGCATAACTCTGTCTCCAACTTCGAACTCCATCGGCTTTCGCTTCCAATCAGCGTAACTCTTTTATCGATCATGTGCCGCTTGCATCCTTTGCTTGATCAGGACGATCTTTTCTGTTGTTTCCTGGATTAATTCTGGACCAGTCAGTTGGGCTTCCCCAACCTCGGCCCAGCACATTGGTGATCGACATTTTCGTCCATACAGTGCCTCATAAGGGGCGGCCTTTATGCTAGCGTGATAATTGTTGTTATAGGAAAACTCGGCCAATGGCAAATGCTTAACCCAACCCTTGCCAAAATCAATCACGCAAGCACGTAGCATGTCCTCAAGAGTTTGAATGGTCCTCTCGCTCTGGCCGTCAGTTTCTGGATGATACGCAGTGCTCATGCTAATATCCGTACCCAAAGCTTTCTGAAATGATTTCTAGAAATTAGATGTGAATTTCACGATCACAGATAATTGAGGCAGGTATCCCGTGTCTTGCTACTACCCTGTTCAGGTCCAACCTTTCCAACTTGTCCAATGGATCATTCTCCCTCATTGGCAAGAAGTGAGCAGATTTTATAAGTCGATCCACGATCACCCAGATGGTGTCGAAACCTTTGGGTGTCATAACTTGTGACGAACCTAGAAGTTTGTTGGATAAAAATCCATTGTTATATTATCCCACATCAAGGGTATTTCGGTTGTCTAGCAATCCTGATGGCTTTGTTGTTCGGCCTTTAACCCTTGACATGCCTGGCATTTGCTATCGTACGTGGCGTTGCAGCCTTCTTGTTTGGCCACCAAAATAATTTCTTCACATCTTCGTACATCTTTTCGGAACCGGGGTGGATAGATATTTCGACTGTGGGATTTCGTGGCATAATTCACGGATCTTAAGTATCCATAGCAAGGTATCAACTCCTGATGTGTAAGGCATTAGGGTCCCATCGGCACGCTGGTTCCAGCTTTCCTTGGGTATGTCACTTCGGATCATATTCCTACGTATTTATTTACGATATTCTCTAGTTTCTGGCTTCCGATCTGAGCTTCTAATATTGTTTGGGAAGAATCCAAAACAATTGTCATAAAATAAGGATCGAACCCGCATTGGGACTCCAATCCGTTCTTTACGGCTCAGCGCATCGGCCACTACGTTTGCTTTCCCTGGATGATAACGAATATCACAGTCGTAGTCACTTAGCAATTCTAGCCAACGGCGTTGCCACCCACCCCCCCCCTGGCCCCCCCCCCCTCATGTTACGCTCCTTTGATCGGTGGAATGTGTTTAGGCTTTATGGTCGGTGTTACGGTGACAATCCGGTTCCGTATATGATAGTGTATCAATATCTTTTAGGGCAAACACTACTGATCCAGTTCCAAATCGTGAGTGGTGTAGTTCTTCTCGTGAACTTTTAACTGTCGAGAGGCATAGGCAATTACCTTCTCTCTCTGCATTAACACCGCACCTAAGCCTTTGTGTGACGCATCACAGTATACCACAAAGTCTTCGCTCCCTTCAGGTAAAGCCAGAATTGGTGCACGCATGCTTCTGCTTTATCAACTGGAAAGCTTTCTCTTCTTTTCTCCCCAATCGAATTGATTCACTTCTGAGTATAGTTTCGTCATTGATTTAGCAATATTTGAAAATCCTTCGATGAACCTTACGTTAGTATCAGCAAGACCTAGAAATTGGCGGATTCTCCGTGGTGGTCTTGGGAGATGCACAATCCTTGATAGTATCATATTGGAAGGGTCCACATGTATGCTATACTTTATATGGGTACATGACGAGAAATTGTACCTTCAGGATCAAAATTCCAACATTTTGAAAACTTTGCGTACAACTTCTCTTCGTAAGGCATTCCAAAATTGCTTTTAGATGTTCTTCATGCCTACATTTCGTCTTTTGAATTAAATAAGTTGTCATGTGTAGTGATTACGCACTTATCCAGTTAAAGGTTTGCACACTCGGTTCATGAGGTCCATGAATACCGCATGTGCGTTTTGTCTGTTTACGAATGGCATAACATGGAATCGTAATGGACCATACCGTGTTCGAAAAATGCCGTCTTTGGATATGTCTCTGCTCTCGTTCTCTAAGGCGGTGATACCCGGGATCTCAGATTATTTTCGTATATAAATACTTGGATCCTTAAAGTTGATCAGTTGACATTAGATCGGTCGATCATTGCGGGAATGTGAGTTTGATAACGATTCTTTACTGTCAGTTTGTTTAACTCGCGGTAGTCGATGCACATCCTGAACGAACCATCCTTCTTTTTGACAAATAAGACCGGGGCTCCCCAAGGTGAGGAACTAGGCCTTATGAAACCTTTGTCAGAAAGCTCTTGTAATTGTTCTGCTTAATTATTCTTTTTAGGATGGGGCCAATCGATATGGTGATCGAGATACCGGGAGGCGCGCTCCTGGAATTAAGTCGATTTGAAATTCCACTGGTCGAGCTGGAGGAAGACCTGGCAAGTCCTCGGGAAACACTTCTGGAAAATCTCGGACGATTGGTACGTCCTCTATCTGTTTCCTTTCCGACTTGTCCTCCTCTTTCTTGGCGGATATCTGTGCTAAAAAGACCTGGCATCCCTTGGCCATGTACTCTTGAGCTTTAGAACATGAGATAACTGTCAACCGGGATTCTCTCCCGTTGCTACTTTCGTTTCCGCAAAAAGTCAAAGTTTCATTCCCGTAGGGAACTTGAACAAGTTTCTCATCGCATACGATCACAGCGTGATATCTTCTTAACCGTCCATACGATAATGGACATCGAAAAATCCCAATCTCACACGGGCATTAGATCTATGTTGAACGGATGGCCTAAGAATTTTAAGGTGCAACCTCGTATAATTGTGTCTATTTTGACTAATTTCCCATCGGCTAATTCGACATCATAACAATTTTCTAATGAAGTTGGGGCGATGTTTATCAAGGAACTAAATGCAGTGGATATAAAACTTCTATCGGCACCAGTGTCGAATAAGATAGATGCATAGTGTTTCTTTAAGAGGAACGTTACCCGTGACGACATTTGCTTCAGGGTTTCCCTGGTGCATTTTCCCCTATTTTCTGGATTCCCAACTGAATAAACCCATCCTTGTTGGCATTCCCTATTTTCCTCCTTCTTATTCTTCAGTTTTGGCGACTATATCTATTGAAGTGTCCTGTGCTCCACACTCAAAACAACCATTTCACTTTGGGGGTTGCCCCATTGCTCTTCTGTGTGGTTAGGAAACATTTGTGTTAACAGTATCCTGCAAGTAGCGAGCAAAGTGCCTTTTCTTGTTTGCAATTGTGGCTCACAGGGGTGCAAGGGCCATTGTGGTGAGATGGCACATTTGTTGCACATGCGGCAGGGATCCACCATATGGCTTACTTCGACCGTCCATGTTGTAGACTTTGGCGACATTCTGCCTTTTGAGGGTTGTGTTGGGTGGGGAGGGGGGGGACAATGGTTGCTTTTCTGGATGTACATCAGCTTCCTTTTTTTTGTCAGATTGCCTTTCCGCGTAGGTGCGGGAGTTTTCTGGTCCATCAAGTCATTGGCCAAACTCAATTGTCTAATCCATTGTATTGGGGTATGGCAGATTTGTCGTTCCCATAAATGCTGTCAGGTTGGCCACTTGATGTATTGTCAACCCTTCTCAGTTTCATTGGCAACAAACTTGGTACATATCAAGGTTAACTCTTGGAAACGTTCAGTGTATGCTGGAACGTCGTTTCCCTTGACTTTTAGGTTCCATAGCTCAATCTCTAGCTTCTTGATTTCGCCTTGCGGACAATACTTGTCCGTCATCTTTTTCTTGAGTACTTCCCAAGTCATGGCATATGCCTCTGGACCTAAGGTTCTTATGGTCCATTCACTCCAAGTCAGGGCAGACCTTACAGTGTGAAGGTGGCAAACTTTAATTGGTTCTCAAGGCACAACCAATGATATTGAAAAACCGATTCCATCTTTTCCCAATTCCATCGAGTTTTTAATCCGACTACGCACCTTCAGCCCCTTTGAAGTTCAAAGGTTGGCACTTCATGAAATCAGCGTAAAAACAAGGGCGCGCAGTTTGCACGTTCCTTCGGTTATCCCCGTGCGAACTGTGGCTTCCATCCCCATTGGTGGAGTTTCGCAAGAGAGCTTGGTCGATCATTGCTTGGACGGATTCGGGGGTCATGTTGTTTGGGTTGGTGTCATTGACATGGGTATTTGGTCCTCCTCTGGTTGTAGGTGCCATGATTTGTCTAGATCACAAAAGACAAAACATGAGGTTATATGACAGAATATAATAATATATAGATGAGATATCAACTCGAGAGAAGTATATAGTACAATGTATACACGTTTCCATTTCATTAATATAACTTGAAAATTTTACATGAAACAGTCGTCTGAATACACATAGTACAATACAAAAGATCTAAGGCTATGCTAGCGGGGAAAACCCCTAATACTTAAACATGCATGTACATTGGACTAGCAAGTTACAATAACATAATTTCACTATAGTGACTGTCGGCGTCCACTAGAAGCCTCCTGGTGATCTGGTTCTATGCGCCCCCAGCCCCACTGGTCCTGGCTGTCTAGCTCTCCTCTGCTGCTCTCGCAGTGTAACAACTCAGCATGCATGTCGCCCATCTCTCGCCTTATATCTCTGATGACTCGGAGCGTCTCTACCATCTGGTCCTGGCGCCTACGATCAGTCTCTCGAAGCGCTGCTAACTCAGCATGCTGCATCTGAAAGCGAGTCTCGTGTACCTGGTGCTGTGTCTGAATGAGAGTACTCTGCAACTGTAGTTGTGTCTGGTGTGCCTGGAGATAGGTCTCATGTGCATACACATGATCACGATGGGTCTGAAGCTCCTGATGAGTCGCTGGCTCAATCCTATCGAACGACACCAAGCCTCTAGGGAAGTTAGGCTCCTACTCCTCCATCCTTTTGTCTACCTGGAGAGTCACCTATCCCCCATAAGTAAACGACCCGCTGCGAGTTCTGTCGACTCGTAGTGATATGCGACACTACCATCTGAGCATCTCTAGTAGGGCTATACAAGTCCTGTGTATCCCGCTATGGAGCTCAGAAAGCTCTTCGACCCCTAAGTGTTGACCTCTCCCCGGTATAGGTGCTTTCTCTGGAACTGCCTCCGCCGGATCTACCCAAGTATCCCTAATCGTAACCACATCTTTAATCCCTGTTCCGCTCTCTTCATCATCTTCCGTGCCTATCAATCCCATATCTTCCCTTGACCTCTGGTAGGTCTAGCAGTGGAACTCTCTCTGATCTCATATCTGGAGCCTAGAGTGGATAAATGCAACCTCTTGCGGGGAGGCTGCTCAGACTCGGGAATATCATCCCTACGGTCAACAGGTGATGGTATGGATAGAGATGGTGGTAGTGGTGGTAGTGGAGATGGTGGTAATGCGGTAGTAACTGCATCAATGAGAGCTGGTGGATCTATCCTCCCCCCCCCCCCCCTTGGTGTTTGGTTTTGGGTTAGGACCCCAGATGATGGTGGTACAGGTGGTGAATGTGCAGGTGTATTTTTTTTTCTTTTGTTTTTTTAGGGCCGTACAACCTAGGCAAGGCGCTCCACATGAAGAGGGTGGTGATAGTGATTTCGGTGGTGATGGTGTTGGGGTTGTCTATTGGTCAGTAGTCTCTAAAACACTCTGCCTCTCAGTGGAAGGGTATGGAAGCTTGTGCGGGAGGTAGGCAGATAAATAATCTACCACAACAGTAATGTCAGCCGTGGAGGGTGGTGGGTATAATAGGCTCTGTGCCCTCAGGTAGGAAGACAGGCTCATCAGCAGAGTTCAGACGGTTAGTAGATCAGAAGGAGTAAGTGCTCCTACCTCCTCCTCGTCCTCCTCGTCCTCCTCGTCCTTCATCCTCATCCCTGGCGTCATCCTAGATGAATCGCCGGTCATCATCATCTCCATCGTCTCATCATCTCCCCCGTCCTTAGGTAGATCAAACGGTCTATACTCTGTCTCATCATCATCATAATCCTCCGGATCCTCCTCGGATCAGGACTCGTTAACTTATCCAGGTGACTCAGTAGTAGGTGAATCAATAGGTGGTAATGGCTGTTCCTCAGCCGGAAACTCATGGTCATCCTCCAAGGGTATGTACTCGGGGTATATAGGCTCCGGCACGTAGTCAGGGTCATGTGCCTGTATGAACATAGGCTCACGCTCATCCTCGTCCTGAGGAACTGGTAGTATCTGTAGATTCTCTGGACCTAGTATGTAATCTGGTGACGGTGGGGCTACTGGCTGTAGCGGAAGTCCGTCGTATCCTAGTACGATGGACCGTGGAATGCCTCCCTACGGATATCTCCTCTTCATTGCTCCCCAGTAAGCTCTGCCGGGCTCAGAGTCGGTGTAGAGGAAGTGTAGGTAACATCAGGATGTGCAGAAGACATGGTACTGCAAAATGTAAAATAAACTTATATATGTATTCTTATAAGAAAATTCGATATGTTATGTTGTAGGCTTTTAAAAATAAAAAGTCATTATTGTAGTATACTGTAATATTATTTATATACAAGTATATCAATGGGTAAGTCAATCTAGTATCCCTACTATATGCATTAACCAATGCATGTCATATAACATATATGCGCTATATGTAAACATGTACGTGCTGTATGTCCCTCACAATCCCATTTGGAAAACAGTTTTGAATATGGTTAAAATACAGTCAAAAACTTTTGACCTGGTTCTTATAACCTGGGCTATGGTACCAATCTGTAACACCCTCAATATGTGTATGCAGGGAATGTTGATTATACGAAGGCGTTAGTTATTGGGTCAATAGCACAAGATTTGAGATCGACTACTAAACGTTGCGTTTGAAAAAGGATCATTGATTTAACAAAAATACTTGTTTGGTTACATAAGCTCATGGCTTCAAATAGTTCAACAATATAGATAAAGATTCCGTTTATAACTTTGTTAAAGTGTAATAAGACCCCAAATCGTTAAGTGTTGACTCTTCAATTTTGATCCCAATGTATCATCGAACCTCGTGCCTTATTGACCTGAAAAACATGTTAAAACGTCAAACATAAAGTGGTGGAATTCATAGGTTTTTATAAATCGATGGTAGGCCGCAAGATTCCAAGTGTATGATTAGCAACAAATGCAAACATCATAAAATGTAATTACGTTTCCCTAAGCTCATGAACCGAGCTCGAAATATATGAATGCAAATATAAATTTGCCAAATAGTGTCCGTGAATGTGTGTTGGCTAACCCGCAACCCCCAGATTCGACATGGTATGCGTTCGTTTTCCCAGTGATAAGCTAGGTCACCCGAACGGGGTTTGTTCAATCCCTAATAGATCTAATCCATACATTCGCGCCACACAATGTAATTCCCAATCACATCTATGACAAATTAACAGTTCATGATCCTGGACAAATGGGTTATGGTTACTTAGGCAAACACGTAATCATGGTATAAAATGTACACTTGCGTCTAGTTTGTAAAACAAAGCATGTTCTCACCCCAAGGATGTAAATCATTTAAATAATTGTAAAGCATGGGGCTATGAACTCACCTTAGCCGGTAGTTCTCTGAAAGATAACAAATATCCAAGTAAGCAGTGGATCACACCGTTAAGTACCAAGTAAGTACGGCCAAGTCTTAGTTTACCATTTAAGCTATCGACTTTTGTCTCATCTAAATCCCATTTTAAGTTTATATGATATTTTTTTACCTGTTATCACTTGTGTGGTGACGCACAAGATCATTGTATTTATAATTTCGATGGTTCTCGAGAAACGTGAAATCATTATTAATAAATATACTTATTTATTAACTTGTTATTAAACCCGTTCAATGCCAAATATCTTAATGTTCGACCGACTTGTCAAGTGTTTTATTTATTTCACTTTTTGTTCACTAACATACCCTTAAGTTCCTAGTTGTCCAACTTTGTCCCTAGGTTTATTAAAATTTACCCCTTTTATTTTTAAACCTTTAGTTTCGGTATATGAATATATAGGTCCCTTTAGTTTACCAAAAGAGTAGTTTTGACACCTTAGAATTACTCTTAGCTCTCTAAGTTTAGGAATGTTCAAGCACTGTCCCTTGGGTTATTAGAATAACGAAAAAATGTCAATTCTAATCCCTTAGGTTTCAGAATTTTACTGTTTTAGCCCTTGGACTTACGAACATTACATATTAGGCTCAAAATAACTTCAAACAAGTTTCATTTTTTCATGTTAAAGCTCAATTAAAGTTTATAAAAGTTGTTTCGGCTTAAAATAAGCTTATCGAGCTTATTTTTGGCTTAACGGGCCTCGTTGGGCCCGTTAAGGTCCGTTTAGGGTCGTAGGGGTCCAATACGATTTAAATATGTTCAAAAGTCTATAATAAGCTCACGAGGAACCGATAGGCTTAATTATAAGCTCGAGGAGCTTTTTATGGCTTTTTTCGAGCTTATTGGGACGGTCAGCCCATAGCTTGGCCGATACCCTTTAGTGTTTTTAGGTTTTCACTAGATTATTTTCAACTTGAAATTTGTTAGAGTTGCCAAGCCTTACTAGTTCATTTTTCAACTTGTATTAAGCCCAATTAAACTGTTTTTATTTCGGCTTATCCCAAATAAGCTAATTAAGCTAATAAGCATTTCTATTGGGCCGTCCATTAGGGTCCATTAAGTACATTGAGGTCCAATAAGCACTTAGGAGGTCCGTTGCTTATTTAGCTTATTCGATAAGCTAATAAGCCTATCGTTGGGCCTAGTGGGCTCGATGGAAACCCGGTAAGGGTTCTCGTGGTTCGGTCTTAATTCTTTTGGGTCCAATGACCTTTCTAGGATCCTTAGAAGGCTTATAGGCTGTTTAAGCTCTCGAATAAGCTGTGGGAGCTTATTCGTGGCGTATGGCTTATTTTGTGGACTCGGTAATGGGCTAGATGGCCCACTTAGGTTCGTTGGGCTTAACGATGCATGCCAAAGGGTCCATTTAGGTTCTTAGTTCATATTAAGCTCATTAAGCCGCGTAAGCTCATTAATAAGCTATTTAGGCTTATTATGGCTCATGGGCTCGCGTTGGGCTCACGGTAATAAGCTACGAGTCCATTAATGGCCCGAATGGTTTATTAGTGTGTTATATGGTTTCGTTAAATCGTCTAGCACCAAAATGAATGTGTTTAACATTTTCTAATCGCGACCCGTGACATGCAATCGTTCATTAACGTCGAATATATGTTTCCACACCCCCATGTCGTGATTACAACCATAGTTTACGTGGGGGTTTCCTTATATTCGAACGTTTTCCCAACCCTCGTTCGTTACTAGGTCACGTCGCTTGGTCCTCTATATTTAGCACTACACCCGTCGTTATACGCAATATCCTTTGCGTATAACACACATGTTATTTATTATTTGCGAACTCACGCTAGCACACTAAATATATACGCGACTTATTGACTAAGAAATCAAGGAAAAGATATTATGAAGCGTAAAGGGTTGTTATGACTTACAAAAGGTCCTAGAGCTCGAGAGATTTAGGAGTGGACGTGTAAACCGCTAACCCGTAGTGCGTATACCCCCTTGTGGATGTTTGTTGGCGGTTTGAGACCCGAACACAAAGAGAGAGTGAATGTTTAAGTGTTTATGAGTTAGAGAAGGGTTTAAGGTGTGTGTGAGTTAACAAGAGTGTTAAATGGTGAGACTAAGTGAGTATTTATAGGCCATAAGCTAGTTACACTCTCTAGTCATATAGACAAACCAAACCGAGCTAGGAGGGGCGGTTTTAGGGCTTCTAGTTAATCACTCATGGTTTTTGCTAAACCACCATAAGTACAAGCTTTAATTACCTAGGTGATGTACAAGATTTGCTAGGATATGGAGTCTTTTGATTGTTGTGTTCTTTTCTTGCTAGTCGCGGCACAAGGAGGTCCAAAGGAAAGAAATGGGTTATTACCCAATGTGTCAAGGATCATTAGGGGACCATTAGGACACAAATTAATTACCTAGGATTAGTACATGTACCTTTAAAGATCATTAGGGGTTTTTGCTAGTAAATAATTCCACATGGGACGATTTGTTTATGGTTTACTTGTCCAATTTCGGAAACCAAGTGATATTAATGCAAGACATTTGTTAATTTTTGTGTCTAGGCGTTTAATACGGGTATTGGTTTGAGTCTAGGTAGTCTAGGTATTTCCGGGGTGCGTCCAAATGTATTTTATCGCGAAACGTAACCCTTTTACGTGGCCAATAAAAATAAAATACGCAAAGTACGTAATTATCTCCTAAATAATTATTTCTTACTTGGTTGATGTAAACTTTAATTTATTTGCTGACCGTTTACATTTAACGATTATTTTTAGTCTACGCGATTTAGCTTAAAGGTAAATATTAAAAGTAAACGCGTATCGGACAAAAATAAATGGTGATCATTAATAGAGTCGTACAATGACATGAAAATGAGAAATGTTACAAAGACTTAATAAGCTAGAAACAGAACTTAACTTAGATTAATAAGCACTAATGACTCAAATTAAGCAAACACATTTAGCTGAAAAGCTCTAAAAACTAAAAGACAGGGGACACTTAAACAGAATTGTAAGGACTAAACCACTACTTTAAACTATGTTTAAGGACAAATTAAGAGCTAGAAATAAGCAATAAGCTCAAAACAGATTGAAAACTTGACTAAAAGAACATAAATAATGCTGAAAATAAGAAAATTGATTAAGAGAAATAAGCTAGAAAGGACTTATGAAATATCAGATTACCCTACTATTATTTTTGGCTTTTTGATGTTAAAGGGCAACCTGTAGACACAAATTTAGGACTCAAAAAGGACTAGACAGCTTAAAAATTCAAAACAGGTTAACTTAAGACTCAAATAAGCTAATTTAAACAAGAATTAACCAAAATTAAGCTATAGATTACCCTCAAATGATCTGCACTTTAAGAACTATTTAAATAAACATATACTACTTGACTGTTTAAGACTAAGTTGCACAAAAGGTTTTGCCAAAACCATTTGATTCAAAACACATTGACAACTGATGCAGTAAACATCAAATTTGGAACACAAAAATTACAACTTGAGAAAGCTTTTAAGAATTTTGACAAATGAGCTTTTTGAGCAAACTTTGAAACTGCATTCATGAACATTTGATAAAACAGACTCAAAATCTTAACAAAAACAATTCTAGACTTATTAAAACTAACTAAAAGACCTAATTAGAGCATTTAGAAATTAGCTGGATAGCTAAGAACAATGCAAGCAGTATTAACTTATGTTAATACTGCTTGTCCCAAACACCCCTTTAAAACCTCAAAAACACTTTTAAGCTAAAAACAGATCTAGAAAAGCTTTGAAAACTAAAAACAGATTAACATCTAAGATGATTAAAGACAAATAAGCAAGATCTTACTGAGAATAAGCTCTGAATAATTAGCTAGAATACTAAGCAGATTAACTATAATAGAACAGTAATAATCTCTAAATGACCATATCTTCATTAAAATCTACTTCTAAGCTAATAACTGAACATAATAAGCTATTATTAGGCAAACTAAGCATGATTAAACAATATTAAGCAGAAAATAAGCAGAGAATAAGCTAATCAGACAATAAGCTAAATTTAAAGTAAAAGAGATAGTACCTTTGTCCCAGCTAAACAGGGACTTGAATGCTCTTAAGAGCTTAAATTAACAAGCTCCAGCTTGTTAAAACAAGCTGGTGGGTTTCAATAAGCCCATCCCAATCTGGCTTATCATCAAATTTATAAGCTGAGGCAATTTAGGGTAATTTTGAGGCAAACAGCTTCTTCAGTTAAGCTTAAAGGATGCTTAACTGAATAAGAGAAAGCTTGAGAGCTTAATGAGCTTATGAGAGCTTATTAGGAAATTTTAAACACGCTTAAACCATAATTGCTTAAAAGTAAAACATAATTAAAGGCACAATATAAATGAAATTCGAATTTTATTAAATCTGAAAATGAATACAAGCTTTTGAAATGTAAAATACATCAAATGAAAGAAAATAAGCTACTAATAAGCTACCTAAAGCTACACTAAGCTACTCCTAAACTACCTCCTTCTACTGTGTGATTTGCCTCACTATTTATAGGAAGGTGATGAAGCTTCTAGCCATTGAGATGCTCCCTTGATATCTAATCCTGGCCCTTCAATCAAACCGCCTCAAAATCAAATCAATCTTAGCCCTTGATTAGCTACACGTATCTCAACCAATAGGAGGCTTGAGGATCGCCAACGTGTCATTGGTGTCAGATGTGGCAGGGTCTTCTAGAAACATTCGGGGCATGTATGTGGATGATTAATATGAGTGTTTAACCCTGCATTGCTTTGTCTCTCTGTAAAAATGAGAGGGAAAAAGGTAAAAGATGTACAGTGTTTTGACCGAGGGAGTTATAAGGCGGGGTTGACTTGGGCTTGGACATATGTATTTTGTTTTGGGCCAAGATGAATAAGAGAAGGGTTATGGGCTTTTTATTTAATTTGTAGGCTCATGGTTTAGTGTAATAAATTATGGGCTGACCTGGCCCATTAAATGGGCCCGGGTTGGTCCATAGAAAATGGGTACGCCTTTGGCTTTGGTTTCTCATGCTCATTCCATACCCATGCTCGGTTTTGTCCGTTTTGCCTTGTTTTTGTCCTTTTGTTAAATATTTGGTACCTGCATGACACAATAACCAAAAACAAACATATACACTGTATTTTTCATCTGTTTTAGGTCATATAGGGTCGTTTTATTAGGTAAAAGGTATGTGTAATTAAGCACATACCAATTCCCCTGAAAGTCGATCGATTTTGTTAGAAAACTGTGTTCTTTGAAGTTCAAGTTGAGAATTAAGAGATTCAATTTCTTTTTCAAAAGAATTAAAATATTTTAAACCTTCAACCATCTCTTCTTTCAAAAATCGATAAAATTCATCCACATCAGTTGCAAGATTTTCAACTATTGGATTTATTTTATGTTCAATCACATTCTTCATTTCCGGAGTAATTGGAGTGTTCCAAAGAGTTCCTTTAATGTTTTTTTACAATATTCCGTACCTTGAAACAGTGACTGAACATCTTGTTTTATAAACGCGAGTTTTGTAGAAGTTTTACATTTTTGAGCCCACGATATGGTTTCATCCAATCGTTTTTCCAACAAAATGGTTTGTTTATTGAAAACTTCTTTTGAGTATACATTCTTTATAGACGTAATACTTATTCCCGAATCATGTGAAAATTACTTTTGTTCAGCCGACTTGTTTCTTTGTGGAACAAACGTTTCATAAAGGGTATTTAATTTTTTGTAATCAAAAGGTTTCATTCCATAAATTAATTTTGATCGACTCTCTTGGGCAAGATGAATTGTTTCATCAGATTCAGGTGCAAGCATCAAAGCAAGATTATCATTATAGCAACCTATATCATAAAGACGTAGAATCACACTTTGTGCTTTCTTGAGGTACTAAGGTTTAGCAAAACTCGTTTTACAATTACGGTTAAGCATGATCATTGTTTGAACCGATTGTTAGTTTTATATACAGTATCATCCAAAACTTTGACTTGATTTTCTAAAGAAATGACTTTTTCAATTTCCTTTTCTTCATGAGTTTTGTAAAACCTCTTTTGTTCCTTTTTTCATATAAGATTGTGGAAATGCTCTTTTGATGTGAAGAAAGCTCTTTTTCTATTTCTAAAATTTTCCTATTTAATTGAATTATCTTTTGAGTATAATCATTAAATGACTTTTCAGAGTTAGCTTTTTGTTGTGCAAGTAAACCATAAGCTTTTGCACAATCATTTTCAGCATCTTTCATACATTTCATATTTCTATACCGAACAATCTCAAGTTGACACTTGTCAATGTCCTTAGTTAAGGCCGTGTTTACTGCTCCTAGTTCTTTGTTTGCTTCTTGAAAGCTTTGTTTGATGTTTCTAAAGATTTATTACGTTTTTTCCTTCAATTTCACATTTGAGTTTTTCAATTAAAAAAGCAAGCAAAGCACATTCTTTTTCTAGATCATCATCCTGATCAACCTCTCCTTCATCACTACATATATTTAATGAATCAGGACTGATATTTCTATCTTCTTGTTCCATAAAATATATGTCATTGATGGATTTAGGTTGTTCAGGATGTTGTCTTTCATTAGTAAACACATCATAGTTATCATCAGCAATGGGTACCTTTTCCAATGGCTCAGTATCAAAGATGTGTCCAAAAATTTTAGCATCTTCTGGAATCACCTCTTGAACCTTTGCCATGTACATGTAATGTGCTTCCAATTCTTTATTGTCAGGTTCATCATCACTGTCATCTCTCCAATAAGCTTGTTCTGCACTCAACTGAATCCCAACTTCCTCTTGCTTACATAGCAACATCTTTTCCATGTGATAAGCTGAATCCTTTGGCCTTTTTACTTTCTTGCATTCTCTTGCTACATTCTTAAATTCCTTGTAGTTAAAATACTAAATCCTAGTCTGCTGCACTACCTAAGTACCTACATTTTCTCTAGCCCCAACAACATTCACTGCCTAGTTTGTCTGTCATACCCAGTTCCTTTGTTGGTTCTTGGAGTATTGTCAACATTTATGTTCATGGAGTTTAATGAAGTTCTGAGGTTGTTGTTGGTAGGTTTGTAGATTTTCTTTAAAGACATTGAGATTAAAGCCATGAGTTTGTCAATCTCCTTCTCCTTTGAAGATGCTTCATCATCATCAACTACTTCAGGTTCTGGATCATAAGTAGGTGGAAGAGAGTTGGCAATTTCTTTACCTCTGTTTCTGGTAGTAGCTTGTGATATGGTTAATGAACTTTGAGTGTAGTTGGTGGGATTGGCTTGAGGTTGATAAACTGATTGATGTTGAGAAACAAGTGCAAGTGGATTAGCAGTACGTGCTAGTCTTTCATCTCTGATCTCATTGAATTCATTCTGGTGTTGCTTTAGGATGTCATAGAGTTTGTGATACGGGACATTCTTCAAATCTTGGTTATGCTTAATAATGGTCACAAACCTCTTCCATTCTGGTTTAAGTTGAAGTAAGAACTAAACATTCAGTTGATGATTGGTGAAAATGCATTGGTTTTTAACAAGTTCATTCATCATTTTGTAGACCCGTAAGTAATACGGATCAAGTGTTTCACCATCCCGTGATGTGAATTTACTAAATTCCTAGAAAAGATTTGTTTCAAGGTCTTGTACATTAATTAACTCACCATGTTTCAACCGTTCAATAGCTTTCCGCATCTCAATAGCATTAGGACAAGCATCAACCGTAGAGTAGATATCATTATCAATCCCCGTAAGAATGATCTGAACAACTTCAGCTTCAACATCCATCTTTTTCCTGATCTCCTCTAACACAGTTGCATAGCTTTCTTTAACTCTTTCTGCACGCGTTTGATTACCCCTATTTGTACCATCTGTAATAGGTGTTTCTGGAGCTGGATTAGGAATCCATTGGTACTCGTATGGTGGATTCTCAAGACAGTAGTGGATTAGCTCATGATTGGGTTTGGTGTCAATGTATCTCTTGATTCGGGATTCCCACTAAAGGTAATTACCAGGTGCTTGCATTGGAGGACGATCTTTACCACCAGCTTCCATGATGGCATTGTGAAGAGCACTTGATGTTTGAGTTTGCATGTTGTTGGTATTTGACATTTTGATGTTTTTGTGAATGGATATCGGATCTTAAGTTTTTATGAGGTGATTATAATTGTGGTCTGATAACGTGCTAGACTGACAATTAAAGTCCTTAAAAATCCAAAGAAGGAAAATACAATCTAAGATCAAAAGCTTAAACCGTGAAATAAGTGCTTATTTCGCAGGATTTTACAAAACTCTAAATGTACCTGTATTTCGCTTGTTATTTCACCTGTGCATATTTCGCTTGTTCTTATTTCGCCTATGCTTATTTCGCCTAAAATAACCTTGCTTATTTCGCTGCCACTTTCAGAAATAAGCTCGAAAAAATCTCAAAATAAGCAGTTTTGTAGCAAAGTAAGTTTTAAACACAAAAGTACAAGCTGATTTTGAAAATAAAGCTTAAAAACATGAAATAAGCACGAAATAAGATACGACTAGATGACGCTTAAAACACGAAAAATAAGCTATTTTTAAACTAAATAAGCTATTACCAAGGTTCTATATTAAGCTAGCTAATGTTTTCTTATGAAAAGTTTAAAGCTTTTTTATCAAATAAGCACTTAAAACAAAAATAATAAGCCGAATATAATATAAAACACAAATAAGCCGGGACAAGAAGCTCAAAACTACAAAAACTAATCACCAAAAACCCTTTGGTGATTGATACCACATGTTATCTCACTTTCAATCCATTATACAACCGAAGAGAGAGAGAGAGAGAGAGAGAGAGAGAGAGAGAGAGAGATGCTACATCCGTGTGTATGCTAGCTATTAATATACGAGAAATGCTACATCCACCAAAACTTTACAAAATAATATCCACACAATGACTTGGCAACAAAATGTGGAGGGTAAGCAAGAAGAAAGAGAAATTACTATGCAATGTGATTGGACCAACACACTTGCCAAGTCATTGTGTGGATTTTATTTTGTAAATCCTTTGTGGATGTAGCATTGCTCTTAATATACAGGTTCTATAGCTTAGATACTTTTAGTTATAGCAAAAGGTTGAAATCCAAGTTTCCCGTGTTTGGCTCTTGGAATCTGTTGAACAGTACTTTGTTTAGCAAATCTTGCATGTCTCTTAAACATGGTTCTAAAAGGCGCGCCGTGACGCCGCTAAAGCCTCGCAAAGGCGTGAGGCATGACGTCCACGCTACACAATAGACCAAGGCTTATGTTTAAGGCTTGGCATGCGGTGAGGAGTGAAAAAACATGATAAGGTGCAATAAATTGTGATGCGTGGAGACTTTTTTGAATTCAATTTCGATAAAAATCGCTTGTTTATTATAAAAGTTAAAAAGATTACAAGCAAAGATAGTTTATTTACTTTATTTTCTTATTTATGACACTTTTTGTAAGCTCAATATATTTAAAATATGATATAAATATATAAATTTATAAATATTTTCTTATTTTGAGCCGCTTTAAGTCACGCCTTAAAAAACGCCATAAGTCGTCATAACTTCTAAGGTGTGACGCTTGGCCATGCCGTCACGCCACGCCTCACGCTATTTATAACCTTGCTTTTAAAGGCTTTTTTTTCATGAGAAAATTTCCTAAATAGACCGGTCTCCTAAAGTGTTTATCCTTTCTAGACCTCAAAAAATAAACTTCCCAAAATAGACCAGTCGCCTGATCTCTTAAGTCGCCTAAAAAACTTTTCGCTTTTTGTGTAAGTTACTTTTCAGACATGTTTTTAGGAGACCTACTTAATGTACTTTTAGAAGACTTTTTTTTTGTCTTTTTCTAAAAAATTAGTCAAACATAATAGTACTTTTATAATCCCAAAATTATGCGACTGACGGCATATGTACTTTAGGCGACTTTTTAAAGTTAACTTTTTTTGTTTTTTTAAATATTGGTAATTGCGAAATCAGTATTGATATATGTGATTTAGGCGATTTACGACATTTTACTTTAAGAGACATTTTTACTTTTTAATTTAAAATACACTTTTATAACTTATTATTTTATTTTTTAAATTCATATCACTTAAACACTTAACACGTAGAGATCACTTAAACCCCAATCATCTTCTTCCCCAAACCCCTGTACAACCCATCCCGGACTTCTAAGCGATCATGTTTTTCGTGAACCATGACAACGGAGGTACCCAGAAGGATACCGGAACATGGTCGGAGTGCTCTCCGGAAAGCGTTCCGGTAAATGTTCTGGGAGTCTCACTGGAACAACTCAAGAATTACCAGTCCTCCTGAATTCACGGGATTATGTCCCTGAGATCTCATCTAACACCTGACAAGAGTACCAGAACTCCATGCTTAGCACAGTGCAAGAACAGTGTTTCGACACTGTTTCTCAAATGCGTATAAATACCTCTCATTCACACACTTACACCAGGTTCAATCCAACTCCACTACATTTTACATACACATAATCATCGGAGTATCCCTTTTCTCATTCTTACACCGAAGCTTGGTCTTGGGTTAACCCCAAGACGAGGTTAACGCGTTTGTCTCATATATTTCAGGACGAGGAGGACACCGGTTCATCTGGATCTGAGTACATTTTCGAAGGTGTGAAGATTTACTTCTACTAACCACATACACATAACGAAAAAACTCCCCTGTAAAGTCCCTACGCCGTTTTGTAACAATCGCATTTATATCCATTGGGCTATCTTCGATTTCCTTAAGAAGTTCAGCATGTATTTCCATTTCTTCATCAACCTGAAATTTCCTCATATATTCATAACTAGACACTAGCAACTTTATAAACTATTCATTATCTGACTTTGCCACTAATTAAGTAATACCAAATAGAAAGTTACCCTTTTTACTGCAGTTGCCAGCGTGACTAAACACTGCTTGAATGTAAAATCATTTCGGTTTTCTCAGACGTGATTTACACACGATTATAAAAGCTTCTCTATATATGTTCAGTCTTCTATAAAAATCAAGTATCTAATACCAAATAGAAAGTTACCCTTTTTACTGCAGTTGCCAGCGTGACTAAACACTGCTTGAATGTAAAATCATTTTCGCTTATCAGCACGTGATTTACACCGATTATAAAAGCTATCTCTATATTTGTTCCAGTCTTCTCTAAAAATCAAGTAATTCATCCAGTTTTATGTTAGGCTGGACGGAGTAGAGGTGAGTTTGGCAAAACTCACTTTAGGTGAGTTAAAACTTACGCGTGACTTTCCTTCCCGGTCTAAAACTCACCTAGGTGAGTCCTCAATTATCATGGTGAGTTTGGGCACTTTTTGTGTCACTTAGTTGAAAGGTGAGTTGTAAGGTGAGTTTTATTTGGAGAGAGAAAGCTGATGTGACGCTGACGTGTCAGGTGAGTTTGTATATGCCATACCATCCAGCCGGGTATGTTTTTTTTAACATGAGTGTGGCTTATTTTTTTTCTAACATGAGTGGCTTATTTTGTAGTGTGGCTTTTTTTTAAGTGACATGAATTAAAAAATAAAATAATAAGTGTATTTTAAATTAAAAAGTAAAAAGGTCTCTTAAAGAAAAATGTCGTAATTCGCCTAAATCACATATATCAATATTGATTTCGCAACTACCAATGTTAAAAAAAAGTTAACTTTAAAAAGTCGCCTAAAGTACATATGTCGTCAGTCGCCTAATTTTTGGATTATAAAAGTACTATTATGTTTGACTAATTTTTTAGAAAATGACAAAAAAGGAAGTCTCCTAAAAGTACATTAAGTATGTCTCCTAAAAACATGTCTGAAAAGTAACATACACAAAAAGTGAAAAGCTTTTTAGGCGACTTAAGAGACCAGACGACTAGTCTATTTTAGAAAGTTTATTTTTTGAGCACTTTAGTCGACCGGTCTATTTTAGGAATTTCCCCGTTTTTTCATTCCATATATAGTTTGATAAGAGAATATGATGTGATTTAGATGTACAAGTTTAACAATATTATCGTATACAAACTCCCCGCCGCAACGCGCAGGTCTAAAAACCTCGATAGACCATATAAGTTGATAAATTTTTTTTGAACTTATATATAACTCAATACTAAGTTAATAGATTTTAAATAAAGTTTGGCGTTAACATCAACTTGTTATTGATGGCAAGCCTTTTAAACTAGTTAACAACTGTTCTGTTTATGTTCAGTTCTTTTTGTTAAAATAAACAAGGTTTGTAACTCGCGTTTCGCCACGTAACACGGGTTTTATTTTTAAAAATGAGGGTAGTTTATCATAATTTGACGCACAGTGCGAGAGGGTATTTTGTAAATACCCAAGGGGCTATTTCGTAATTTAAAAAAAAACAGGCCAGGTCGGGTTAACCCGGCACATTAAATGCAACCGTGGTACAATTGATAAAAATATATTCATGTTACTTGTACCACAAAAATATGGGTTTGGCGTAAATGATGCATAGCAAGTCCTGATCACATGGCTTCTAACTAAAGTGTTTCATCTTCATGGATTCAATATCCCAATAGATTAATTATATTTCGATAAGCTAACCATCCTAAGAAGCTCGCCTATGTATTTCAGCACATCAACTCATCCGAAACAATTATTGTACTGTTTTATGAAAAAGACAGACGCATTGCGTTTGTAAACTAAATTATACTGTAAATAATAAATAGAGATGTGTTTTAGAAACTCACAAATCTAATCTAATTACAGCAATACAAAATGTAGAGTTTCAAATTGAATGATTTAATGATATAAAAGCTGTTTCCAATTCAACATTTTGTGGACTTGCAGCCATGTTCACTCGTCACTACAATATTACCAAATAAACATATCAAAGTTGTGTGACTCATGTAGATCGCGTACTTGGAAGCAGAGTGGTGTAATCTTCCATAGAACTGTTTGCGATCGTACTCCACAGCTACCACCGCACCTTGATCACACGTTAACAAATTATGACTGCATAAAATCATATAATCCCATCATCCACACTGAACCCAAAATGTTTATAAAACATCATGTGTGCCCAAAATATATTTTGTAAAGCTGAGATAATCAACTTTTAGATGTGTAGCCTTAACTTTTTGGTGTGATACCACATATTCTATTATTAAACTATCTCCATTGGTATGAAACCTTAGGATAAACGCATTGATACCTAATCCCAACTAAATTGTTAATTTTATACCTTTAACATAAACAACCATCCTAAACATGTAGGCTGTTCTATCCAATATAAAATGGCTGTGCATTACATTCCATTTAACCTATACAAAAGTCTACAACATGTCAGTACACCTGATGTTCTTTTCAAGAACGATGTATTGGGGATTTCCAAAAGGATCACTGGAATATGCTTCATTTGTGAGGAAACATATTCACAGTATTTCACGGAGTATGTTTATAACTTGCTTACAAAGTCAATAGCAGGAATATACCTGTACATTAGGCGTTCCATAAAATCCTCCTCGTTCATCTTTAGAAGAGAATGTCATGTCTCCTTTCCTAGTGCGGACCAAAAAGCAACTAAAGTGGCTGATCCAGCTGCGACCTCCACCCCCACATGCATCAGGATAAAGACAATAATTCATGCTAATATTTCGCAGCATCTCCAGCAGCTCACCCGAAATTAGCCCATAGTCGGCATTCTTTCATCCTTCACAAAATCATAATAAGGTTCAGTTATGAGTGCCAACCTGACAAATTGTACCGGACATTTAATATTCATTGTATTTATCTATGTTTAGTTCTAAAAATTTTGAACAACTGTTAATCTACTAAAATCGATATCGAATAAGTGTAATTCGTAAGAGACCGGTGATATTTAAATTTTAACCAAAAATATCTAAATTGTCATCAAACCGAGCCTACCAAACTTGAGTCCGTATTGCAAAAGTAACACAAATTACTCTAGGAATGTGTCGACCAACTTTTTTCGTAGACATATAAGTGTTCCACTGTGAAAAGAATTATAATTAAGAGTATTACCTAGTTTGCCACTTTCAAATGTATTTCCTGTGTAATTGCAGACCATCTTAGTTGACTCCCACATGTTTTTCAGGGACCTGTAAGACACACATGTAAAAGAATAACGCAGGTTACTTATTGGAATCTTAGGAGAAAAGCAATTTAACTGGACAAAGACATTTTACCTTTTGGAAGCTTAGGAGAAAAGCAAGTAACGATCCCCCGCTCTACTGCATTTTCTACCTCGGGGTGAATCCACAGTCATTCTCATGCTGCTATGAGCTTTTGCACGAACCTCCTTGGTCCATTGGTCTGATATACCTAGGAACATGGTTGAACTACCACTGAGCTCTTTCGGCCTGCAATTTAACAAAGCGAATGAAGACAAACTTAACAAAATTACGAAAAGCATGACTTCAGACATAGAATGAGGGTAAAAAAGAGCGGGTATCAATATTAGTACAAATTCCATAATTACCATGAATACATGAAAAGCTTGACCATGTATGCTCTCGTTTGAATCATGGACAATCAAATAGTTACCTGATTTGCAGCATGGCGTTTTTATCTTAAATGCTCCCTGGCCGAATCTGAGAGGCTTTAAGCCGAAACCCTTGGCAGCCACCATTTCTCTTCATTTCTTGGAGGCTTCCTGAAAGATAAAAAAAATTAGGATACATCAATGGTCCATTTTTGGTTCTTCTGTTACTTTAAAGAGAAGACATGCCTCATTTACATTAATAACAACTTTAAGGGGGTGTTTGTTTCGGCTTATATAGCTGACTTATGGCTTATTTGGTTTTAGGCTTATGTTTCATAAGCTCTCTTTTCGTGGCGTATTTTGAGCCGTTCCGCCTTATATAAGTTTAGTATGTCATAGTGAATTATATAAGCCGCAAAGTTTCAAAAGAAGCCACAAAAAGTAAGCTTATGAAACATAAGCCCAAAAACTAAATAAGCCATAAGCCATATATATAAGTCGAAACAAAGTACGCTTATATGATAAATATATAAAACAAAAAGTTATATAAAAAGTTTGACAAAAAGTGTCTGAGGTCAACCAACATCTCAGACTATATTTCTTGATAACTCTGTATTGCAATGTATGGTGCTTTTGCATACATAACCTTTTAATCCCTTTTGCATAAATGCTTGAAATAATAGAATGTTGATTACAAAATATAATATACAAATACCCAAACCCATTTTAGTCCAATCAAAACACATATAAAAACAGATTTTTAAAAGAAATTTACAGAAAAACAAAATACACAGGGGGCACAATGATTCACGGAAATGCAGGAAACAACAGAGATATGAAAACGCACCTTCTACTGCTTGACAACAGCCTTTGATTGGGACTTCACACTGTCATCTCTCCCTACTTTGATTAAAGCTTTCCTTTCGTCCTTGGTCATCTTTTTTCGTAGATTACCCTACAATTCATGTACAATATTAGTCTGTTTGTAAAAGAAAGAGAGTAGCAATTAATATAAAGAATGTTTGGATGTACGCCTACGTCTGTACGTTAACTATTACAACTTACTGCAGTGTTTTACAACAGAAATTATATTACCTTTTTTTATATTTGTCAAGAAAAGAAGAAACTCCAAAATGATCCATTTTCACCCAACCCCGTTTTGACATGTTACCCAACTGGCGCTACCCACTCATTTCACCACGGCTAAAGTAAATATTTGCGTAGGTGTATTGATACTTACCCTCCAACATACTGAAGAAGGTCCTTTTGTTTAGGTACTATAGCTTCTCATTTTCTATCCTCTATGATTTTTTGAAGCTTGTCCATTCCAACTTTTAGCTTTGCAAGCAAAGCAATTGCATGGTCTTTCTTTGATTCAGCTAGTCCTGCTATGATCATGCTCTTCCCTTGCTTCAAAGCTATGGAAGCTTGTTTCAAATTCTACAATTTCCATAAATACCAGTCCATATCAAATGATAATGATATATTATTTGAATTCAAATTCTACGGATTATCATCATTTCAAATGATAAGATAATCCGTTTGATATAAGTGATTGTCAAACTGATTATTCTAAGCTGCCTATTTGACCTACATATAATCAAATTATAATCAATTTGGATAAGCAAATCCTAATCAACTTTAAAACTGGTTTTTAACACATGATTCATTAACTTGGATTCTATACAATATTAATTGAATGAAATAACTAAAAATACAAATAGCAACAAACCTGAGATCGAAAGGCCCAAGGACAAAATGAAAATTTGACAATATCACCATTCTTATCCCCAATAAAGCCCGTTCTAGATCGTGGCACCTCCAATACATCCAAATTAACACATCCTGCCTAAAATTTGGAACATCCTCTTCAATTAGAGCCCATTATACAGCCCGCTGATACCATTGACTTAAAACAGCTAATCGCTTACGACATTCATATAAAGAGGCATATGATAAGCAAAGCGGCTTTACCTGTGTCGACCCCCGCGCGGTTGGGACTTCTTTCCTCTATGTTTTCTCGACAAAAGCTGGCAGAGTGAACCTTACACACTCTTTAAGGAATTCTTTTATAACAAAGGTAAATGTGTTACTTTAATGTGCCTTGTCTGTCACAATCACGGGTCGAGGAGGGGAATGCATAATTGTAACGGTAGCTGAGCCGTTAGTTTTCGGGACACCTTACCTGCAAGCAGAAAAAAAAACAACAGTAATATCAGATTTGTGGTGCCACTCTAATTACTTGTTAATACACAGAAATAAACCTCCATAAACAATTGGAAAGTAGAAGCAAAGAACTTCCCTAAAAATTGTGATAATACCAATCTCACAAATAACCGACAAACAATCCTTTCCAAAAACTTCAAAAAAGTTTTTTATAATTAGTTGCTTTGAAAAACGATTTTCAAATTTTTTTATGAACTGAGCGGTTTGAATAAGCATTTGATGTCATCGACTGGCCCATATACTGAAACCTCATTACAGCTCCAATCTTTATAGTGTTTACTTTCGCAATAATCCTAACAACTCAGAAAATAGTCTAGTCTAGAAAATTTCAAAAATAAGCAAATCCAAACACCATTTATAGGAGTACATTAACTTCTACACTATAAACTCTATACCAAAAACATCCGAAAAAAATTATCTGCAACACTTTACTTTAACCGCAATATCACGAAAACAAAAGCAAAAATAAACTCTCTTAACCAATGAACTAATCACATTCATTTTAGACCGATTCATATCAGACACATGCTAAAATTTCATAATCTCATTTGACTCTCATCCTTGTCGATCTTTATTAGGTCTTATTTAGTTCTTAATTTTTAAGTACATATCTCAAGCTTATAAAAAGTTAATGATTCAAGGCTCGGTTAAGCGTTTAACGCAATTTACCTAAGACTGTAGCTTCTGCCCTTCTGAAGCATAAATAATGTTCTTGGGATAGTATATGAAACTAAATAGATGAAACTAAAGCCAATACCTTAACATAAGAGACTGGTCCGATTTTAAAGCCTTATTGATCACATTTTCGGAATCTGATTTCCACCATTCACCTACATATATAAACATAACCATAATTAAGTACTAATAGATTTTGTACGAACGACGCATTTTGGACTTAAGGACTCACCTAGGCCGACAACTAACATTTGCGTCAGTTATTAAGTTGAAAATTTTACTATTTGTCACTTAAAAATTTCATAACAACCATAACTTTTTCCTTTTCTTTTAGGTAACCATAAACCCAATCTATTTAAGTAACTAAAATTTATAAAATTTGTGATCTTCACATAATCAAAACATAAAGCTGTTATTATGGAAATCTAAATCAACGAATACATGCGTATTGAGTTGCAAACCTGAAATTTGCCCAATTTCTTTCTTTTTTTGAAAATCTACCCAAGCATCTGTTGCCAAAATCCACCCTGCAACAAAAACTTTAAAAAACCCATAATCGAAACGCGTTTGTTTATAAAAATAGCAAAGAAAACAAATTAGCCAAAAGAAATAAACTTAAAACAAAAGAGAAAGTCGGCTCGGATTTTTACCTACGTGTGTGAAAAGATAAAGAAGAAGGCTTTTGGATTTTCATTTTGCACTAATCTTTATACCTGTATCACAAAAAAAATTACAACAAACCTTTATAGTTAGCACAATATACCAATCCTATGAACACAAGCATAATCAAACCCTAATCCTCATTTGCAATAAAAATCAATATTGTACATGAAAAAAATAAACAATAAAAACTAAAAAATAAAATCTTGATGAAAACCTGTCTGAAGATCCAAAATTAGGTTTAGTTTGGTGGGAAGAATTTTGGGGAAGAAGCTTCAAGAGATTAATGAATGGGTGTGTGATTATATTAATTTGCCGCAACAACTGTGTAGATTTTTAGAGATGGAGAGATTTGTATGAAGCAAACATTTTATGCCACAAACCTTTTGATACACAGGTGCAATAAAAGCACATACCTTCACCCCTCCCTCATTGAAATCCAATGTTTAACATAAATTAATTGAATGATTCCTTATCTTTTCTCTTAATCTTCAATTTTATATTAGGTTAGCAAACTTTGGGGGAAAATTGATCTGGAATAATTTTGTGAGATAACTGTGAAGAATAAATGGGGGTGGGTTGGTGGTAGAAAAGCAAGGAGACAGATGTGAGAGATGGTGAGAGAGATATCAGAGAGAGAGAAGTGGGAGAGATGAGTGGGTTTTAATTAAGCGGGTCGGATTTCAGGCCAACATGGTGGCAACGTTTCGGGTTTTCAGGCGGGCATGGTGGCATATGGTGGATTCCGACGGGTCGACCCAACACTCATTAAATGCAGTTGGGCCGACCCGGTACTGCTGATTAATAAAAGTAATAATGCCATAATTATACGATGAATTGGCTATCACTGAGGTGCCTTTTGGTTCATTAATTTGAAATTCCTGAATTTTAAATTATAGGAAATTTAAATTCTTGAGAATTAAAATTTCAGAATTTAAAATGCCTACGTATGTTTGGTTGACAGAATTTTATAATTTTTTGAAATTTGTCATTTTGTTTATTATTCCAATTTTTAGGGAGGGACGGATAGGGTGTAAAAAAAACCCCGACCCGACCCTGATTAAGCCTACTCGGGTCGGGTTACGCGGGTAAAAAATTTTATTCGGGTCAACCAGAGTAACCTGAATACTAAAAAAGGACGGGTATCGGGTTGAAATTTTTGGTAACTCGGTTTCGGGTCGACCCGATTGACCCAAATAAATATCTTTCTAAAATAAATTTTATATATTTTCTATATGAACGATGAAAAAAAAATCAATTTCATTACGTTTTACTCATATTCGGGTTGACCCAAACCCGAACGGACCCGACCCGAGTTGGCCCGAACCCGTACAGACCCGATCCGAGTTGACCCGACCCGAGTTGACCCGACCCAAATTGACACGAAACCTACTAACCTGAATTCAAATAGGGTCGGTTTCGGGTATGAAAATTTTAACCTTGACTCGACCGTGATCCAACCCGAACGCGACCAACCCGACCCGACTAAAATGATGGATATCCTTTTATTTAAAAAAACAACAAACCAAGAAAAATAAAACAAAAACAACTAGAAAAAAAGTTTATAAATTTTTTTCTCAAGTAAATTAAAATTCTTCACTTTTTGAAGCCATTTTAATTTCTCCCATTTTGGCAATTCATGGAATTTTAAATTCCCTCATTTGTGTTACCAAACACAATATTTGAGGGAAATTAAAATGCAAATGCCATGAATTCCTTCCAATATACCCCAACCAAACGGCACTTCTAACACAGTAATAAATGATGGAGGTTTAAAGTTTAAACTAATAATAAGTTTGAGTGTGTTGAAATATGGTTACATTTGTTAGAAATACGAAGGTGAAAAGCTGAATAGGTTATTAAACAACTAAAAGGTAAAAACTACTATCGATCATATAGCTACTAGAAAGACGAATTAAACGACCTACCGGATAAATTTAAGTCCTTTGAAAACTTAACATGAAGATGGTTTAAGCAATCCTTATTATACTAAAAAACTTTCCTTACTGTAACTATTTGATATTAACACATATTAACAAAAAAGTTATATGAAAATGATATGTTTTGTGAGAATGTAAAAACAAATAATATTGTTTCAAGTTATATTATGCTTTTAATTATTTTTCTCGGGATAATTAATAATTAAACAAGTTTATGAATTTTTTTGATATGGTAATATTTTGAGAATCAAAAGTATTTGTGAATAATAGCATACAATCATATATACTTATCAAATTTGATGATTATATGAGAGTGATAATCACAATATTCATAAATAATTATATTTTTTTTTGAGTTAATGAGTTTCAAAAAGTCGTTTGATTAATAAACTTAAAAAAAATTTGGAAACAAAACACGTACTTTAAAAATTATTTTTAATCTATTTGAGCATTCTCACAAAAGACGTCATTTTCGTATAAAATATACATTTTTACCATTAATTGAATAATTATTTATATTCCATAGTCTACCTCATGCATTCAAATAAAACCGGGACCATAGTCCAGCTTCACAAATAGACGACATATATATATACGTACATGTGCATCACTAATTTATTTCTGCCTTCACGTAAAATTTATAGTTTTCAACTACCGCCAAAATCCACCACATCGATTGACCACCGACAATAATTCCCATAACTCACGATGACACTTCTCCTATACTTTCTTGTCCACCACATTCTGCTATGCTCGGCTGCACCGGGCCAATGGTCTATCCTACTTAAGACCATTGGCATTTCAGCCATGCACATGCAACTGCTCCCTAACGATCGTGTGATAATTTTTGATCGTACGGACTTTGGACCCTCAAACATCTCACTTCCCTTAGGGAAATGTCGGTCCGACCCTAATGATATAGCGTTGAAACGTGATTGTACTGCGCATTCTGTTGAATATGACGTGTCATTAAACTCCATTCGTCCTCTTATGGTTTTAACTGACCTCTGGTGCTCATCTGGTGCTCTAGGACCGGATGGGAGTCTAGTCCAGACCGGTGGATTTAATGACGGGGATCATGTCGTTAGAGTTTATAAATCATGTGATAAATGTGATTGGAAGGAAATAAATTTTGGGTTGTTAGAAAGAAGATGGTACGCTACTAGTCATATATTGCAAGACGGCCGCCAAATTATTATTGGCGGTCGTAGGCAATATAATTATGAATTTTACCCAAAAAGATCCAAAAATGTGGAAGTTATTAGTTTGCCATTTCTAGTTCAAACATATGATCAAGGAATTGAAAACAATTTATACCCATTTGTGTTTCTTCATACGGATGGGAGCTTATTTATTTTTGCGAATAATCGTGCAATTTTATTGGATTACCTAAAGAACAAAGTTGTCAAGACGTATCCGGAAATGCCCGGAGGCGACCCAAGGAATTATCCTAGTACCGGTTCTGCGGTACTACTTCCCATGCGGATAGAACAAGGGGTTGTAGAAGTAGTAGAAGTGTTGGTGTGTGGGGGTGCACCTAAAGGAGCCCATATCAATGCTAAAAAAGGTACATTTGTTGATGCTTTGGATACTTGCGGGAGAATTAAAATATCCGACCCAAATCCTAAATGGGTCATGGAGAGAATGCCTATGGGTCGGGTCATGGGTGACATGTTGTTGCTTCCAAATGGTGACGTTTTGGTCATTAATGGCGGGTCAAGCGGGACCGCAGGGTGGGAAAATGGGCGAAACCCTGTTCATAAACCGGTTATTTACAAACCGGACAACTCGATAGGGTCTCGTTTTGAGGTTCAAAATCCAAGCTCTATACCTCGAATGTACCATTCGGCTGCGGTTTTAGTTAGGGACGGACGGGTACTTGTTGGCGGGAGTAACCCTCATGAACAATACAATTTCACAAACGTACTTTATCCTACCGAATTAAGTCTAGAAGCATTTTACCCTTCTTATCTAGATCCAAGCTCATCCGGGCTTCGCCCAAAGATACTTTTATCCACGACTCATATCAAATATGGAAAGAAGATTGTCATGGTTCATGGTTTACCACCCCATTTGGACATGAAAATCGGTCTTAGCGACAATGGTGGCACCTTCTTCAACACACACTCGTTTTCCATGAATCAAAGGTTGTTATTTTTGGACCGTGATAACATAACGAAAGTTCGACGCAAAATGGGAGTTATGTGGTGGTCTGTGGTGGCGCCTCCTTCTAGCAAATGTAGCCCGGCGGGTATTATCTCTTTTCCTAGTGCAAAAATATCCAGGCGTGGGCGTTTGGATACACGTTAGAGTTGACAGAAAACATTAGTTATACTTGTTTTCTTTGGTAACATCATTGTTAGGGGTAATATCAAGCCACTTATGTCTAGAAAATTTCTATCTCTGTATTGAATAATGCACATGTATATCTTGTTTTGTCTTATAAATTGATATGATTGATTTTGTAGTAGACAAATTATTTAATTGTCACCATCGATTTTTTTTATCATATTTTGTAGTAGGACATTGTGTTAGTGATCATCATATTTTAGTATTAGCTCATTATTAGTTTAAGTTTGATTGGTACAGATCTACTAAAAAGAAAACATAAAATAAGAAGGATGAGTAACTATCGTCACACTTTTGAGATACATTGACCCAAAATATAAAGAAGTAATGTGATAGAAACAAATTATAAAGAAGTAGATCTTTAGTTTTCCCAAACAATGGTAGAAGAAGAAGATGACCAAATGGAGAGAGAATTTTTTATTTATTTTATATATTTAATTGAAAGGCCAATTTCATGTTGTAATCGAAAATGTGTTGTGTAAGGACTATGTGCGTAAGTTATTAAAGTTTTGAGTAGTATGAATGACTATTGTTATCAAACGAGGCGGTTCACTACCCGCGCGTTGCGGCGGGAGCTGATTAAATATCGAAAGGTATTTGGTTTTTATGGTAGTCGTTCGTTGGGTCCTTTTTTGTTTTTTATGGCTTTTCTTTGTTTTGGGTCTATGTAGTTAACTAATGTAAGAGTAAAAATCTGTATTTTTGTTTCTTTGGGTAAGAATTAAGAAGAAAGGTGAGCCAATTAAAAAGGAAAAGAAAAAAGAAAAGAAACTCAGCCCATAAGCCCAAAGACACCAACTCATACAAAAGGAGCCCAGCTCACCTTTTTTTTTGTCTCCATCCGTAACAAGGATTAGGAGTATGTAAATTTTTAACTTTTATATTTTATTTTCTCACAAACTAGTTTTAATCTCCGTGCACGCACGGGGCTTGTACATTATATTTTTTTTTAAATATATATAATTTTTATTTTTTATTTTTTCCTCAAATTTTGATTGGAACACTTGAATGAAAAATCATAGTTCTATTATTTTGTAATCTTTTCCTAGCTCCTTACTAGTTTTTATATAAAATGCCGTTAAAAAAAATAAGAATTTTTTTAAAAATGCAAAAATCTTCACTTTTTGTTTTTCTTTAATAAGTAAAAGATTTCAAATATATTTTTATGTATTTTTTTTCTTCATAAAATTTCTCCACCAAAATAATGTCAATTTTGAAAGTATTTAAGCTTTTTAATTAAACATATATTCAAAAATAATAAAAAATTAGAAACATCATACCTAATAAGAATTTTTATTTTATTTTATTTTATTTTTTTATTTTTTTTTATTTTTTATTTTTTCCTCAAATTTTGATTGGAACACTTGGATGAAAAATCATAGTTCTATTATTTTGTAATCTTTTCCTAGCTCCTTACTAGTTTTTATATAAAATGCCGTTAAAAAAAAATAAGAATTTTTTTAAAAATGCAAAAATCTTCACTTTTTGTTTTTCTTTAATAAGTAAAAGATTTCAAACGTTGGCTTTACATGTAAAAAAATGTCCTTTGCAAATCACAATATATGTATTATATTCAATATTATTTTTACGTGGACTAAACTATCTCGATTTTTGTAAGTAGAAAAAGCCATATTTATTAGTTTCGTGTTGATATTTTAGAGTACACATTGATTATATTATTAATTTTATATTGATATGTCTTCATCTATAGTTAACTATGATATTTTTTTATCATCAAGTGATAATCTTTTAGCAAAATCTTGACTACAATACGTTTTAGATGAATTTGATTCAAGAAATATATGAGGGGATGGATTTATGAATTTGAGAAGGTGTTACATAAGTTTTTTTCTTATATCATAGATACTAAAATCGCGCTGAAAAGAATTATTAAACTAAGATAAAGTTGAACTATAAAGAAATACAAAAATTGATACTTTAAAGAAAAATTGCACTTCATGATCCAAAATTAGGTGTGGCTCGTGTCACGTCCGACATCCATGTAGGTCCGTCCCTGATATGTATGGTTAGTTTTCATTCTTTTAGGTGGTTTATTTTGATATTATAGTTCGAAGTTGGTATCCTTAAATTATTCTGTAATATTTTATTTGTTAAAGAAAAACAGGTGTGACGTGAAGATCAACTACGTAATTGGCTAGGTTATAAACCCATAAAAAAGTGTGTTACTTGTTTATAAGGGGTATTTTTTTTTCCAGCTCGCCCAGAGTAGCATTAAAGTCAGGAACGGCCCTGCATATGATGGAGAACGACGACACACTATATGTTCATCAATTGATCAATACCCAACAATTGAATATATGACTCGTCATTGTCGCTAAATTTTTGTACTAAAATACAACAAATGGGCCATTTTCGTTTAAGAATGATGTTTCATTCATACACTTCTCGTTCTCTTTAACAATTATTGATACAACTATTCAAAGGCTAGCTTGAGCTGAACGATATCTAGAAATTTGTTAAGTATACTCATTTAGAATACGTATACCGGCCGAAACAATCATTGACCAATTTAATGTTGAACTAGTTCGATTAAACCCTTCAGAGAAAGAGCTTTCCTTGAAAATTCAGTCAAAACATTGTGTAAGTTTAGTAGATTAGTTATTAACATGCTAACTTTGTCTATGGGGTACTGTTTGGGGTTTGCTCTTTTTCTTTGCTTATAAATTAGTACTTAAAGCTGCAAAAGCTCTGATGTCAAATGTTGGATCGAATTTCTAAACCGTAATCAAAATATACCAAAAAGTAAAGTTTTATTAATCTGAATCTGTCATCATCATCTGTTTACAACATGTTCTATCTATTTATACATAACGAAAGGGTATGATTGAAGGGTCGTGATGGTTCGGATGAACCAACAGATGTGTCCCTTCCAAAATAACTAGCTAATAACTGATTGTGTAACTGCTTTTGTAACTAACTTTGTACAGCAGACTGGGATTAGCCCACTAATTGGGTTCGGCCCAATATTCCCCCCTAATCATAATCGCTGTGACGTAGATCTTTGGGGTTCTTCATGTAAAATGAGCATTGTTATATCCTCCTAAATAATATTCCTACTTATTTTCTTACCCATACAATCATAAAACACATAATAGTACATATTCAAATATCTATGTGTCTTATTCTTCAACGGCTATAGTAAGTTAATATTGAAGAACCTTAACAACGGCTATAGTATAAGACACATTTAGCGATATCTGATTATAAAAATTCCATAAGGAAGTTGATCATAGAGTTGTGGCTAGTATAAGACATGTTAGCATCATTACTTTATATGACGGCTCTAACTTGTCTTTGTATTTAGTATCATACAAGTCTGAATTCATCACTAAAGTGCTTTCAAACACATAATGAGTTTCAAACTGCACCAACATAAAAAGATTCAACAAGGAACAAGTTTGATTGTATGTACGAGGTTGATCCCTATTTCGAATTGTGAGTTTATAAACCTTTTGTAAAAAAATATTATGGGGTTTTTGTAATTGTACAGTGGGGTTAAAAATTTATGTAGTGGGTTTGATGTTTTTTTCATAGGTGTTGGCAATAAGAGCTCAATGGTACCTGTTGAGCTTGGAGGGTCACAAAGAGCTCAAAATCTTCAATTATGTATTGGCTCTTTCTTATGCTTCACAGATTCGTATATGATATAACCATTTCTAGCATTGTTGCTAACTGATGCGGACTATGTAATATGTGGCTTATCTTTTAGTACACATTTGCTTCAGGAATTTAAGGATGGCTTCCAACGCTAAAGAGAAAATGCAATCAGATAGCATCTACATGGTTCAAAATCGAAAAAATGTCACAAAGCCTGGATAGCCGAAGAAAGTTCTGGAGGGATTACGAAAAGTGTTAAGGTTTACCTTTCAAACATTATCTTACTTTTAATTCAACCATTTTGTCAACTATACTTGAAGTAATCATGGATGGGTAAATTTGTAAAACTATTCTAGAGAATCCCCTGAATTTTGTGGTATGGGATACACAACCGATTGATAATCCTGAAAGTCGTGAAATAAAGATTCGCCCCACAAAATGAAGTATGTTATAAAAGAGTCATAAACTTATTAATTGTTGATAAAGCTCATACTTTGTGTTTGACAATAATGCAGAAAAAGTGACCACTAATGTTTACTAAAAAAGAATAAGATTTCTATCTGAAGTTGCAGGTATCATATAATGCTCCTTAAACTTTTACAATCTGTGATTATATAGTCCCAATCCAACCTAGATCGGAATGCTAACAGATCCATTCTGTGGGAACAAGTAAACCAATCGTTATAAACCTCTGAACCGCCTTGGATCAAACTACAATCGAAAACCCAAGAGTGTTAACCGAATATAGACTGTAAGTAGAGAATGTAGAAACCCGAAAATGATTCAACCCTAATACTACGTTTAGTATTCGACCTGTTAAGAATGGAAGAGGAGTGAGAGGAATGGAGGAACAACTTTCTCTGTGTTTCTAGGTTATCTTAGACGAAATTTATGAGCAAGGGAGGGAGGTATTTATAGCCTCAATCCCCTAACTCATGATAAGACTCAAATACTTTAATTTCAAGCCTTATCACAACACTAACCATTATCTTACCTCTTCCACTCCTCCTTATCCATTAACCAATGAACCTAGACAATCTCTAGACCCTTCTGAAACTGGCCACAATGATTTAGGACAGTTAGGATCTCGTCTAGTTGGTTTTTTGTCCAAATGGTTTACTTTTAGAAACACACGTGAAGTTTAACGCACTCTAAATGTTTAACGTGTGTGCCCCCAATAGGCTCACACACTTCTAGTCGTGTATACTAATCCAACTACCATACAATCCAACAGCTCTATTCCCACTACGACTGCAAGTCCATGTACTTCATGTAGTAATGTACTATGCATATTAAGGCGATAATTTCTTACATACTCTAACTACATTTGAATTTTTACAACTTTATGACATTAACAAAAACACTAACCACCAAACTGGAATTACAAATGGTGGTTTTTTTAACAAATAAGTGCAACAAGGGTTCAAAATTTGTTAGAATGATAGAGACTGCATCGTAAAATTTAATTCAAAATTTGTTTCCTTAAACAGTTAACTGAAAGGTGAAACTCAAAGTAAACTGGCTTCAAGGAAGAAAAGAGGTACTTCCCTTTTATAAGATTCTAGTCAGCTGGCTTGTCGGTAAGCACGGAGTTTCACTTACGGGTGCAGCTACCAGTTACAATAGGTTGGCTTGAATAATGTGTCATCTGAAACAAATAAAACCGCCCCAATGTCTACTCATGTGATCCCAATATTATTAGTTACCTTAATTATGTGCTCTTTGCTTCAATAACAAAATCAAGAAAGATGAGGATCGTCTTGTTGAGTGAAAAAAGCTGTAAAGTTGAACAACAGCAGCAACTACTGAGAACATGATAGTTGGCGGAAAAACTCAAGAGCTGTGAGAAAGTTACCTTTGGCTGGTGAAGTAACTGATTGTTACTTAGATCAACTTATCATTGTGTCTGGTTAAAACAGCTAAAACCATAAAAAAATCAATATTACATCAAAAATATTGCAGCAAATAAACTTCATACTATAAATTGGAGGGGTGCGCCAAGCCAAGGCAATAGTGCAACACCAAGGCGACACGTGAAGAACCCCAGCAGCAAGCTACTGTGATGGGTTCTTCCCCCATAAAAAATAAGATTAATATCGAGTGAGCCGATGGCTCACATATCAGATATTAAACTGATAAGAACAGATACTACACTTGATCTTAGCCAAAAGGCCGAGAAAGGTATGCTTAGTAAAACACCAGGCCTTTGCTTTTATACTCAACTTTGCCTTGTTTGTTTACCTCAGCCAGTCGATGTGGGATGGGTACAAGGATATTTCAAAAAATTATTTTGCTTGCACTTTCTGCATCTTTTGGACACTAAATTTCAAACAGTGTAATAAACTAATTTGCGTCTTGTAATAACCATGGTCAAACCATATATACCATGCTTCCCAGACCCAACTCAACCTGACGTGTTTTTTGAAAGCAATATCTATGATAAAGTGTAAATAATAATGATAGGATACAATAATGTTGCTAAGTGTGATGTCTAATAAAAACATAGGAGAGGAGTTTCATTGCTTTATTCGAGAAGATCCGGGAGACTCTGCAATTAAGTCGGAAACAGAAACAATGACGCACCAAGGTATGTAAATCAACTCATGTCGTATTTGGTAGCCAAAACAATCATTCATTTGTAGACTGGTAGAAGGATATGGCGAATTACAAAGATAATTCTCCTCAATCGTAGATCAAAAAGATGCTTTCATGAAATTATCGAGGCCTTGAGGAAGTCGTAAGTACCATGTAGACTAGCTTTATCTCTCATTATTCAACGTTAAAACAACTTTCTACTAATGTTACTGTCTACAATTGAAGTCGACATGTGATATTTGTCAATAAACATAGCGAATGATTTTTTACTTGCAGCGCACCATCCACCAGAAATAGCCCACCCTTCTTAATACCAATTCTCAGCAGTTGATATGGGAGGCTCAGAATTGCAGCAAAAAACACATATAAGGAAGGAGTCGTTAAAATTATTAAAAGGAAACAAAGGGTATACATACACGGGTTTAGAGGTTGATCTCAAGTTGCAATGATGAAGCACAAAACAGTTCCATTGGCATCGTAAAAGCTCATGTTTCTTCTTTGGTGTAAATTTAATGAGATTGCGTAGAGGTTGTAACAATCTTCAGCAATGTTGAATACAGTACATTTTAAGAACTTTTTGTCAGATTAACAACAATAATATCTGACATATTATTTTCCTATTGGATGGGTAATAGCACTTTTGTTATTCTTGTCATCTACTTTGACCCTTAAAAGTCAAGTCTTGACTCTTTGTTTGTTAAAGTATTTATATGTTAGAAGTGGTTGAAGGGGTTTACAAATTGGACATTTTCACGTATACATGAGATTCTTTGACATGTACATTCGAGATTGCCTTGACTCTGAGGAGACTAAAACAAGAGAAAATGTGGTGAATATAATGAGAAATTGCTGATTTGTGTATCCTTTTCTAGCATTTCAAATGAACAATTGATTCAAAATCCGTGTCTTTAGTGTGTAGTTGTAGCATCATGTTTTGAAGAAAAAAGACACAAGAAAAGGAAATTGGTTATTAAACTTGAAATAGAGATTAAGTCCATAGAGTTCAACGAGTTGCACAAAATATGTCTAAGTAGGGTGTTGGTTGAGTTGTATCTACATTGAAACATTCAAGTAGTAATAAGAATATGTAGCTTGTATCATCAAACTATTGCTAGATGTTCAAATAAGCATAAATAAGCTATTCATCTATTCTAAACATATAAAATATATCATTTCTTGTTTGTTTTGTTTAGTGGTGTTTCTTTTGTAGGTTTTATGGAAACATAAAGTAGATGGGCTAAACATTGACTAAAAGTTAAAGATTGGAGTGAAAAGTTTCTCAATGATGAAGGTTGAATTGTATCTTCCGGACCGGATATATAAACATCATAAGGGTTATGAAAGAAAAAAAAACTCCTCTCATATTATCATAACACTCTCTCACAAAGCCTCACAATCTCTCTTTAGTCATTCGATTAGATATTCTTGATATGTTGTAGTCTTGTTTTCTTGTATTCATTGTTTTAGGTTAGTATCACTTTGATATAATAATTTGTGTATTGTTTAATTGGTAATCTTGCTGACTAAATCGTTTCATAGTTGATTCTCGATCTTGACTTGTGGTTAGTTTATGTTTTGATACCATCATACATGGTATCGAAACACTAGGTCCATTGATTCTATCGATTTGAGATTTCTAGGGTTTCTAACATCTTTGTCAAAAATTGGGAGGGGTATATTCTCGATTGTTCTAGTGGTAATTAGTGGTGATTCTTGTGATTTTCTGATGGTTAATTGATTCACAATTTTTTTTAAACTTCGTTTCTAGGGTTTGGATTGTGAAACCCTAGAATTTTGAGGTTTTTGATTTTTGGTATTCTATGGGATTTTCTTCTTCACAATAGTCATTTCACTAAGTGAAGCAAAAGTTGTGATATTTTCGCAG